>PVKE010019615.1:10932-28413 GCA_004027555.1 Craseonycteris thonglongyai | reverse complement strand
GATGCATGGGTGATGTGATGTGGAGTTGTCCATTGGGAAACTGTCTGATTGTTACCAACCAATGTCACCCCATTAAATTTAACAATAAAATATAATAATATTAAAAAAATAAATAAAAAAATTTCCATCCCACACGTGTAAGTTTGCGTACATACTGTAGAGAAGTGTTTTCATCTTAAGAAAACGCTACCTGGCAGCCATCCTGGTTGATCCACTTGTGCTGCACTTCGTCTCTGGCCGCGTCAGTGAGGCCGGCATGATAGGCGAGAGCAGCGAGACCGTCCTTCTGCAAAGTGGCAGCCATGGTGTCACATTCTCGCCTGGAGAGGCAGTAAATTATCCCTGAGTCATCTGCCAAGAAATGGGGACTTGTGACTTAACAATTTGCATTGTGTTGTTAGAAATACATGAACCATAAGACCTCCATACTGTTCTTACAGTAGAGGGAAATCACACAGGTAGACTATTAAGCAAGAAACTCAAGTACACTGGACATGACAAGACTTGACCTCTGATCCTTTCCCTCCGCGTGACTCCCGAGGTCAACCTGGACAAACACTGGGCTCTATTTCACACTGGCTAGAAAATGGGAAGGCGCCCTACACAAACTTTGTAGAAAGCATTTGGCGGGATGTTGGAATAACTCGGCTGAGTGCTTGCAACCATGAGGTCCAGGGATCAAGTCCAGGCCCCGGCCCGTGCAAACCTACACGCTGGGCAACTGGTAACTGCTGAGATGGCTCAGCAGGGAAGGTTCTCCCCTCCCATGCGGGAGGCCCCCAGTTCGGTTTCTGCCCCGCACAGCCCCACATCCACCTGTGTGGAATGAAACTGTGTCACAACTAATGACGTACAACTATGGAGACGGCTCTGGGCCCTCCCTGCTTTTCTCTCTCTCTCTCTCTCTCTCTCTCTCTCTCTGTCTCTCACCTTCTGTCAAACAATAAAAAAAACAAAGAAAACATATGGAAATACATAACAACCGCCCTAGAAATGCTTCTACCGTTTCACTCTGGGAAATTACTCTATAAAATAAAATGGTGTAAGGATTTATGCAAAATGTTTTGTTTATAATTTTAAAAAATTAGAAAAATTCTAATGGCCAATATTAGGGGAATAATAAAGAAATTATGAAGTAAAATATAGTATAATAATCAGGTGTTCTCTTAACTTTTTAGAGACAAGGGAAAATGCTCAAAATATAAAACAGGTTAAGGGTAGAAAGATGATATATAAAGCATGCTAATGGAAAGTAACAAAAACTGTTGGAAGGAAATAAACCAAAATGGTAAGTGATTGGCCTTGAGGTAAGGTTTCTCTTTTGCTTCTTTCTTCTTTGTTGCTTTCTAAATTTTCTTCAGGGAGCGTGTATTATAATTATTGATGTTTTTATGTAGGTTATTTTTTAAATCAGAGAATAAAATATATTAAAGAAACCTCTCTGCGGCATATGCATACTAAGTGATTCACATTAGCCTCCTGGGGGTGGGGGTGGCGAGGGAAATTACTGGCTTTTATTTCCCTGGTCTACCTCTGCATTGCTTGATTTGTTCAAACAGATACATACACCAGTTTTTAAGAAACAAAGTAAAAATGTTTAACAAAACAATTCTTCATGGAAAAGTGGAAAAGGGTTTACATGAAAAACTACCATGAATTTCAGAATCTCATTTTAGTTAAAATAACTGAAAGGCAGACACACTCGGGAAAAGCACTAATACAAAGACCCATATAATTCATACACTGAGAGAAGCCAAAGGAAAGACACTGAAAACATAAATTATAATATAGGGATGTACAAGGGAGTATTTAATACATTTTTTAGGGTTTACTGTTATCAAACCAAATGAGATTTGACAACTTCCAGAACTGAGAGAACTGCGGCATTCTGCTCTGTAAATAGCAAGTCAATGCTACCATAATGCAAAATGTGTGACATGTATGTTTATACATTCTTTTGTGGTACTAAGATGACATTATTGATTTTTTAGACATAATTCATCACATGGCTGTACTCACGTGGGTGATGCTTTCTGATCCATTCTAAGCAATCAAATGCCACCTTTTTAGGTTTTTTTGGTAACACATAGTACTTCAGATTATGTCTGTTAAAGCTCATGGTAAACCTAAAAGAAGTCCCAAACATAAAACACGGTTATTATGAGAAAGTAGAGTTTGAGGCACCTGCAGAACACACTGCAAACCTAATTATCAGGTGGTGTTCCACTGAATACTGTCCCTGGCAGCTTACGTAACAGATGCTGACATGGGATTGGGCTGAGGGTTAACGGAACGCACTGACCAGGAGGGAATGTCTGTAGGACCAGATGGGAAGGAAATCAGGACTGAAGAAGAGAGCAACAGGCAGAAAAATCCAGGTGTCCAGTCTCCACGACGAGGTTGAGGAAAAGCAAAGATGGCTGAAAGCTCATCCGCGAGATGGAGAAAACACACATTTTTTTGGCCACCAGTATACAGGCGAGCGCTGCTTGCAGCCCACAGAGTGCGGCTGCACCCCGGCAGGGGATGCGGGCAGCACTGAGACAGATGCGCCCCCTCTTTCTCTGAGCTTTGGCCTTTGGTCTCCCACTTCCTCAGGGAGTTCCTCCTCGCCTGTGTTTCAGTCTCTTCTCTGAAGTCTCCCCTTTCGCTTCTGAATACGTTCTAAGGCCATTGCTCCTCACCATGCAGAAGCTTCTCTTGACCCGGTAACTCGACTGCAGCTGCCACATCCCACCTCTTTCTTTCTCCTCAATGGCGAGTTTCTCAGAAGACATTTATGCCCCCAAACCCACTAACCATGCATCCTAGTTCCACCCTCGTCACTTCCAGTCTGGCTCCTCCCATTAAGGTAGAGTTCTGCCAAAGCTGCTTTATCAAAGCTTTTAAAACTAAAGGAAGGTAAAGGGACTCACAGGGTCCCTGGCCCTGCAGCGACCCTCCACTGCCCCGGCCCCAACATCGCCACAGGAAGCAGAGAGAACACCATAGAACCAGGTACGGTTCTAAGAACAGGAAGAACTCTCAGTGCCTGGTTGACAGAAGAAAACGGGTCATAAACTGCCACAGCCTGGAGTGAGGAGGCTATTCCAGAGGGTGGGACCAGAGGGAGGAAGCCCACTGGCTCTCTCTGTCTTTGTATCTAAATCCACGAGACTGGTCTGGATTTGATGCTATTGGTAGGATAAACGAGTTTAGTTTTAAGAATGCCTTGAGGGGAAGCCGGGATGGCTCAGTGGGTTAAGCGCTCACTTTGCAGCCCCGGGGACCGAGGATTAAATCCCGGCCCTGGCCCGTGCGGACCCATGTGCTGAGCTGGGGAGTGCCCCCAGTTCAGTTCTCACCGGGGTGAGACCCCGGCCCAGTTCCTGCCCTGTGCAGCCCCCGCCCACCTGTGGAATGAAACTATGTGGAAAAACTGATGATGTGCAACTATGGAGACTGTTCTGGGTCTTCCCCCTTTCTCTGTCTCTCTCTGTCAAAAACAACAAAAATAAATCTTAAAAAAAAAGAGAAAAATAATGCCTTGCATGTGGAGGGCAGCCATGTTCCTGAAGGCACGCTGTACAGGTGAGGCCACGCTAGAAGCGGCAGTAACCTTCCACCTGCAGTGGTCTTCTTTTCCGACCACATGCTCTGACCTGTCCACCACTCCCCATGGTTGGCTACCCTGACTGAAAACCTCCATTAACTCTCACAATGTCACAATCCTCTTGACCCTCTGATTTCTTCATCTCTTTTTTTTCCTCCCTTGCTGACTCCGAAAGTGACAATCGGCCCCCAAATGCCAGGCTCTCCTCTTCTTCCCTTACGTTATCTTCTTCAGGGACCACTCTCTCACTACGTTAAAACAGCACCTAGTCACCATTCCTGACTCCCAACTTCTGCCCCCAGCTTAGACCTCTTTTCAGAGTTCTAAGCCACAGTCCAACTTCTTTTTAGATCGGTGGTCAAAAATTGGGGTGCGTATACCCCAAGGGGTTCACAAAGACTTTCTAAAGACACAGGAGCCTAAAAGACTGATCGAAGGGTGTTCCTGCAGCCAAGACATCCAGCTGGTTACTCCTGCCCTATTGTTCCCTTTTACAAGTGGCCGCCAACTTTCCAACAACAAACAAACCCGACCCTTTCTGAATTCCACTACCGCACAGTTCCAGATGTAAAACCCTACAGGACACCGAACAAAACAAACCGAATGTAGTGTGGGTGCAGGTGACACTGTCTCTAATCAAAGAACCAGAACCCTGGATGGAGTTTCATAAGTGTAACATCAGGAATGAGGTATTCTGGCCTTTACTGGGATGCTCTGGTTTCAGATATACTGAGTAAGGGGGAGGGAGTGAGGATGATCTTCACTGTATGGCGTTGCTTCTCTCATCCCTGACTACTGCCACAGAATGCTTTCCTGAGAACCTTGTGAGACTATAATTAAACAATACTTACCATCCCTTTACTTCTTTTATGTGTACAAAACACTCAAGAGCTCTTTTAGTGCTTGAAATGGCAAAAGACTGTGTAGCAGACTGGCACAAAAGGCAGGAGACAAAACAATGATACATCTACGGACTCTGTTGATTGTTCTCAGTTAATTATTTACAATCACTGCCACAGTAAAGGAAACTGCAATCTTGATAAAATTATGGCATAAACAGACTCGCTCAGGAATACAGAAGATGCAGATAACCTTAAAAGTTCTTTTAGTTGTTTGGGGCTTCAGGTAGGGATTAGTACGTGAGTCTCCCTCTCAACAGAAATGATAAAATGACTCCACATAAGAATGACCTTATTAGTTTTTCCTACATTTTACACTACACTGTAATTTCAGACTGTGCCATGCATTAAAAAAGAAAGAAAGGCTTTGGCTCAAAAAAGAGACCATAGCAAGTGCTGGTGAAATCGGAAATCACCACACTGCTGGTGGGAATGTAAAATGGTACAGCCACTTTGGAAAACAGTCTAGCAGTTCTTCAAGAGGTTACAAGTAAAGTTAGCATATGAAACAACAATTCTACCCCTAGGTACTATGTCCAAGAGAAATGAAAACATATGGCCTTATGACAACTTGCACACAAATGCTCATAGCAGTGCTATTCATAATAGCCAACAAATGGAAACAACTCAAATACCCATCACATAACAAAGGGATAAATAAAATGTGGAGTATCCATACACTGGAATATTATTTGCCAATACAAAAACAATGAAGAATCAGTACATGCTACAACATGAATGAAGCTTAAAAACATTATGCTAAGTAGAAGAGGCCAGTAACTAAAGGCCTCATATCATATGATTCTATTTATGTGACATGTCCAAGATAGGCAAAACTTTATACATAAAAAGGAGATTAGTGGTGTCTTAGAGCCGGGGAGATGGGAAATAGTGAGAATTGAATGCTAATGGGTAGGGAGTTTCTTTCAGGCAGACAAAAATTTCTAAAATTAGACAGTGTTAAGATTGCAAAACCCGGTGAACAAATATTAAAAAGACCCACAGAACTGTATACTTTAGGCAAAATTTTAGGTAGATACATTATATCTCAATATAGATCTTAAATTTTTAAAAAGACCACACAGCCTACAAAACCTGCTTCCTTTACAAAACCCTGCCTGACTCCACCTCATTAACAGTGTAGTGTTACTTTGGGTTACAGCTAATCTTACGTTGCTAAATTCCTACAGTCATAATTAACATCTTTAATCACCACTTACTTCATTCTGCAATTTGGTGTAGAATTGAAAGGGTTCTGAAATCAGATTGTTTGGGTTTGAGTCCTCACTCTGACACTTGCTAGGTGTATGATCTTATTCAAGTTATTTCATTTCTTTGTGCATCAGCTTTCTCATCCATAAAATGAGGAAAACAGAAGTGCCTACTTCATAAGACTGTGTGGATAAATGAGTGAACACACATACACTACCACACATAGCACGAGCACATTGTACAGGCTAGACGTTAGCTGTTATTGTTGTTGTATGCTAGGATTACTGTACCGGCTGTCTGTATCTATGTCTATGTCTTTTCTCTGTCTCAGTTAGTATCTTAGGTCCTAAGGAAGAGGAATAGTCTGTTTTATTACCTATCCTTGTTCTTCCCGAAGAGGAAGAACAGAACCAGAGACCAGCAGGCGGAGAGGAGCCGAGGAGAGTACAGACACCTGCCTTCGCCGGGGCTACCCCCCAGCAGCAGCCGGGCAGGTCTGATCCACACAAGGAGTTTACGGGCAGAAAAGATGATCAGGAAAAAATGGGCCAGAAAGTGTTCATTAAAACTTCTCCTTTCACTAAGTGATTTAAAATCTTCCCAAATATAGACGTGCCAAATACATTACAGAGTCAACAGACTTGCCCACATTTTCATATTTTACCCACATTTACCAAAATTCCTCCATATGCTTCCTTTATTCATTCGCACTGAGAGCCAATTTTGTACAGGGCACCACATGCTAGACTCAGGAACTGTATAATCTACTTCTTTTCCAGGCAGATCTCCTCCTCACACTACTAGGAGAAGATATTAAAGGTGTCTGCTTCTCAATCTATGTGAGCAACGTTTATTCAAACACAAATGACAAATTCTATTACCTACGAAAGGTATTCACAAGGTGAACTGAACTTACATCATTTTTTTAACTATGGGCATTTGGCAAATAAATATTACTGAGCTAAAAGAACAGAAGATTGCTTCTGGCATAAATTGATGAAAAAAAGCTTAAAACATTGCCTATTAAAAAAAGAAAAGCTGGGAAGCCGGGATGGCTCAGTGGGTTAAGCGCTCGCTTTGAAGCCCTGGGGACCGAGGATCGAATCCCGGCCCCGGCCCGTGTGGACCCACATGCTGGGCTGGGGTGAGGCCCCCAGTTCAGTTCTTACTGGGACCTATGCGGGAGGTTCCCAGCCCAGTTCCTACCCTGCACAGCCCTGTGCCCACCTGTGGAGTGAAACTATATGGAAAACTAATGTTGTCACCTATGGAGACTGCTCTGGGCCTTCTCCCTCTCTCTGTCTCTGTTTGTCTCTGTCAAAAAAATCAATAAAATAAATCTTTAAAAAAAAGAAAGGAGGGGAAGCTGGGATGGCTCAGTGGGTTAAGCGCTCGGTTTGCAGCCCCAGGGACCGAGGATCGAATCCTGGCCTCGGCCCATGTGGACTCATATGCTGAGCTGGGGAGTGCCCCCAGTTCAGTTCTCACCGGGCCGAGACCCCAGCCCAGTTCCTGCCCTGTGCAGCCCCTTGCCCGCCTGTGGAATGAAACTATGTGGAAAAACTGATGATGTGAAACTATGGAGACTGTTCTGGGCCCTCCCCCTTCTCTCTGTCTCTGTATCTCTCTCTCTCTCTCTCTCTCTCTCTCTCTGTCAAAAACAATAAAAAAGAAAAAACCATTCTGTGTGAAAATTCTATTAAAAAAAAAAAAAAGGAAAGCTTTCATAGATCGATATAGTACTAGTGAAATAAATTTCTAGCATGTACATTATTCACAAAGATCTAAAGTATGACACACCCTAAATATAATGACATGTTTATCAATTACAAAAGCAAAATATGTTTTTCCCCCAAATTTTATACAAACATCCTTCTGTGAGGTTAAATTAAATCACTCCGTTTCAAATTTTGTGATTACACACATAACAATTTGAAGACCCTAAAATTCCTACACTCAAGTTTAGTCTGCAAGTCTTTGTAGCTACTTTAATCTCAGATCCTTCATATGGCCCTTCCAGTTCTTCTAGTAACCCTCTGAGAGATGGTGCTATTGTTTTTACAGATGACAATATTTAGTCAGCTTACTGTCTTTAATTCCAAATGAACAAAGGTGTGCTTTAAAAATTCACTCCAATATATCAGTTTTTATTCCTGTAGACATTCCTCAAACTCAAAGCACCCACTAAGAAATTGGAAGGGTCATATTTTCACCTTGGTACACAACAGCTGGGCATTTCCTGAGTGAATGAACCTATCAGAGAACGCACCTGTGTCTACAGCCTCATGTAGAGGTAACAAAATAATCCAGTACAACCTATATATGTGGGGATATTTTTTCTACTGTAGTTTGTCACTGAGTAACTGTGAATTTGGTGGAAACAAGGAGCTGTTTCCTGCTGAGATGAAAACAAAGGTAAAAAGCTGCTATACGTCCTGGATGTAATTGGGACTTTAGGGGAAAATGAAAAAGCAGGGTCATTGGCTCATTTCATGACATATCCTTTGGGACAGAGGTCCCCAACCTTTTTTGGCACCAGGAACCAGATTGGTAGAACACAATTTTTCCACAAACCGGGGGTGGGGGGATGTTTTCTGGATGATTCAAGGGCATTACGGTACATCTACTGTGCACTCCTGCTGTGGGGCCCAGTTCCTAACAGGACACAGACTGATACCAGTCTGTGGCCCAGGGGTTGGGGACCCCAGCTCTAGGATGGATGGGAGTCAAATTTACATAAATAAAAGCTAATTTATTGCTGGGACTGCCCCAGGGCTAACAGGAACAGCATGCACTTTATCCCTACTTACAAAATAAGGACAGGGAGAGTCTTCATTCCAGTGAGTGAAGAAAAAGCCCTTGGGCCCTGGTTCCCACATTGGAATCACTTGGGATTTTTAAGAACACTGGCTCCTGGCCCCAAAATTCTGAACTAATTGGCATCGGGTACACTCTGGGCACTGGGGTTTTTTAAGCTGCAGAGGTGATTAATGTGCGGTGACCCAAGAACCAGTGCCCTAGGGTTTCAAGTTTATGACTTGTAAGAACTTACACCTGAGGACTGAGAATCTTCAGCTGAGTGAGGACATCCTTCTGCACCCTGAGATTAGCTGTGGCAGTAAGAGCCATCACTGGAACAGAGGGAAACTTCTGGCGAAGCATATTCATTCTTTTGTAATCTTGACGAAAATCATGTCCCCACTAGTTGGAAAGAAAAACACAACACTTTTCAGACTATGTAATTCTTTTGTACAAAGAAAACACTGCTCTCTATATTAAGAACCACTTATTCTTCAGTAAAATAGGATAGTAATTCACTCAATGTTTTCTCTCTTCAGCTCTGAAAACATATACCGTACATTGTTTGCAGTATTATTTATTGATATTTTGAGACATAAAAAACAGTATTTACCTGACTAACACAATGTGCTTCATCAATAACAAACCGTGCCAAGAGCTTCCTCTGGTACAGATTCTCCAGAGTAGAAATCAGCCTGTTACTTGCACAGACCTAGACCACAAATAAATGAATTAGACATTTAAAAATATTTAAACACCAATCGCCTCCAGGATTCTGCTGTAAGTTACAGTACAACTTAAGCTATAGTAAGACTGTCACAGACAATTGGTTCTTCCTATCTATAAAGAGAATTAGCAGAATAGAAAATAGCAGGTATTTTAGAATGTCCACCCACATTTAGCCAACGGTTATGTATTAGGTTCTAGACTTTTTTTTTCTGGCCCTCAATATATCTGAGGACCACCACACGTTCACACTGGGATGGTACTAGTTATGTGTGTTACGTGGGGGGGGCGGGGGGGATACACACACATATCTGTGTGTGTATATACATATATATTGTATGTATGCATATTTATATTTGTAGCTCTGTCCATGAGAGGACCTAGAAGCCATGACACCCAAGTATGAATGACCACATCTGACACCCATGTCTTGACAGAGACACGTCAAAAAGACACAGAATCCAGTTTGATGCAGGTCTCCCACTGGCCAAATTCAGGACAATTAGAAAATCAAAATACATGATAGGTGATTATAGCCCACTGTATACATTAAAAGTCCATGATTTCATATTGACATAAATAAATATGTGAGTAAAGGAAAAGCCCTTTCTTATAATTAGTAGAATGCCAATTAGAAATACCATCATTTGGCATCTGCAATAGCAATAACTGATAGATTCATCAGTGAATGATAAAACAGGCAAAAAAATCTGGTAACAGGATTATTTACATAGTCTCAGAGTATCCCACAACAGGATACCTACTATTGCAATGGCAAAAAATTACAAAAAAAAAAAAAAAGAAAAAAGTAGTTTTACAGCAGAGCAGTCCAGGAGACACCCCTGTAACCAAGCAATCAAGGCTATCTGCCATCCCCAGCACTAGAAGGAATGGACTGTGATAGGATGCACTGAGGACTTATCACTACTTCTACTACTCCTCCCAAAATGAATAACATAAATCTAATTATGAGAAACATGAGATAAACCCAAACTGAGGAACAGTCCTCAAAATGACTAGCCTTCACTTTTCAAAATTGTCAAAATCATGAAAGACAGAGAGGAAACTGTTTAAAGAGACAACTAAAAACAATGCATAATCTAGGATTTTCTGTTGCTATAAAGGACATTATTGGGACAAGTAGTGAAATTAAAATACGGTTTCTAGATTAAGTATTAGTGTTATATCAATGAACATTTTCTGATTTTGATAAAAGTACTGAGGCTATGCAAGAATTCCTGTTTTTAGGAAATGTACAGTAAAGTATTTAGGATTAAAAATATAACATGTCGGGGGAAGCTGGGATGGCTCAGTGGGTTAAGCGCTCGCTTTGCAGCCCAGGGGACCAAGGATCGAATCCTGGCCCCGGCCCATGTGGACCCATATGCTGGGCTGGGGAGCGCCCCCAGTTCAGTTCTCACCGGGGTGAGACCCTGGCCCAGTTCCTGCCCTGTGCAGCCCCCGCCCACCTGTGGAATGAAACTATGTGGAAAAACCAATGATGTGCAACTATGGAGACTGTTCTGGGCTCTCCCCCTTATCTCTCTGTCTCTGTATCTCTCTCTGTCAAAAACAATAAAAATAAATCTTAAAAAAAAAAAAAGTATATCATGTCTGTAACTTAACTCTCAAATGCTTAAGAAGAAAAATGAAGAGAATGATGAAGCAATTGCAGTAACTGTTGCCACTCTGAGTTTCTGGGTGAAAGTCATACAGAATTCTTATACTACACTGTGAATCAGAAATTACGTCATGGTTTAAAAATATTAATATGTGTATTCTAGAGGGCTCTTAGGAGGTCACAGGAAGAAATACACTGTTTTCCGCCTGTGGTCCTTGGCACGGAGCTACTGATGCCCTTGTGACTCCCTAGGGCCCAGGGGTCCACAAACTACGGCCCGCGGGCCACAGGTGACCCGCCGAAAACATGTATCCGGCCCGCTGGGTGTTTTTGCTGCCACTGCCTGTCCTGCTTAGCAGCCGACTCGTCCCGGGCCCGCAGTGTGCATGTGTGGACATGCTAAGGGACAGTGAACTGGCCCCCTGTTTAAAAAGCTTGAGGACGCCTGCTAGGCAGTCAGAGCTCTAGGAGCACCTTTCAGTGAGGTGACTGGGGGCGACGGTGGTGCTCCTGGATGAGGGCTGGTCACCAGACAGACCAAGCCATGATTAGAAGCTCAGCATTTCCAGCTACACTTCCCATCCTCTAGAGGGGCGAGGGCTTAGAAACGCTGTTAGTAACTGATCATGCCTACACGAGGAAAGCCGCCAAAACACCCCAGTAGTACGGGGCCCCGAGTTTCCAGGCACATGCCACTTCCACGGGGGCGGCAGCTCCAGTGCTCAGGACCCCCCCAGACCTCACCCTCCATCCGGCTGTTTGCCTGCACCCCTAGGTCGTACCCTTGAGTACTAGGAACCTTAAGTGCTATGGGCCACCCTAGCAGATTAACTGAGTCTGAGAAGGGGGTCACGGGAGCCTCTGATTTGTAGCCAAATCCGACAGAAGTTAGTTGGGGGTAACATGGGGACCTACTGCTGGCGACTAGCACCTGACGTGGGTGGGGACCAATCTTGCAGCGCTGAGCTCTTATCCTGTGGGATCGGACACTATGTCTACGTAGGGAGTGTCAGAACTGAGTTACATTGTAGGATATGCAGCTGATGTCACAAGAATTACTTGGTGTAAAGAAAGAACCTCCGCACATTTGGTGACCAGAATGTGAGTGGTAAGGGAGAGAAACATAAGAGAGAAAAACTGGATTTTCTCTACTCAAGAGGGAGAGCTGAATTGTTTTTCCAACAGAGATTTAATATTTTAAAATAATGATAAAATACAAACCTTCTCCGGAGTAACATATAGAAGTTTTATAATTGGGTCTTTTTTTGATAATTGGAGGTAAATATTTGCAGCTTCAGAGTCAGTCTTATCACCTGTCAGATAGGTAGCTGGAATCTAAGTATATAAGTAGTAAACAATTTAAATTTTACACATTAATCTAACTTATGCTTATATTTATCCTTAGCTTCTATATTTTACAAGTCACATAGCAAACTTGTCAAAGGTAATCTCAATATACCATCAAATAAGCAATGTATAGTTTTAAAAACCCTTATTAACTGTAACCCAAGATATTCTCATTGTTTACTTTCTCTTCTTTATTTTTTATTTACTTCTTTTGTTTTTCTTATTTGTAGATAACATAAATATAAATTTACCACCCAAGAGATTGCAGTCCTAACGCATGACTGCATTCTTCTTTAAATACGTGACTGTGTCTTTAGGATTGTCATGAGTTAATGACAGCGAAAGGGTCATAACATCATGAATGGCTGAACTGCATGAGGACCTTCTTTGGAAGAAAAATCAAACCAGTGGTCTTATTGAGGGTTGGTGGTTCATGACCCTGAAAACAGTGCTGTTTGATCACATTATGAAGGATTTAGTGAATGCATTTATATCCTTTCCTACCCTCAGCCAGGAGGAAAAAGGACATATGTGTGTGGGCACATGCATTTTAAGATATTAAGGGAGTGAGAACTATGTTGATCTGGCAGTAGGGAAAAAAAAATCCTCTCATACTGTAAAAGAAAAATTTACATTAGCATAATACAAATTAACAGTTCTTACTAAAATACATTCCTCCAGAAAAATATCATATTAAACTACAGATCATCTATCAAAATTTTCGAAGATTTGTGCTTAAACATACAAAATGTAACTGCTATGGTTTATTCTTATAATTCATGAACTATTACGTATAAAAGGTAACCCAGGGTACTAAAATATAATTACCGTATTCTTAAGTTGTGTTGTCATTAGCATTTTTATTATAATTGGTAGTGTTGTGTTTTAACTTACATCCAATGAAGTCAGTTTTTGAACTTGATCTACTATAAGTGATCTCAAGGGAGAAATGACAATAGTGACCCCAGGAGAAACACAGGCGGGGAGCTGGTAACACAGACTTTTGCCACCTCCTAAAAAAGAAATGACAAAAAAGATCTGTCAGTTCTATCTCGAGAGCACGAAGGCAAGTTACTAAGCAAACCCCATAAAACATTTAAAGTAATTAGCTAATAGGACACCAAGTGATAGTCTCCATGGAGCCAACAATCTGCCTTATTCAAATGAGCCAAAATACTTAGGCAATTTAAGTGTGTAAAGACTTATCTTTTAGGACATCTCACGCAGGTACACATAATATAGCAAAAGCAAGAATCAGAGCAGAAAGCTTAGATATCATAGAATTGCTTTAAAGCTTTAAAAGTCTACTTGACAAATCCAAAAGCAATACCAGGGTGAGGGATACTCTGGTTGTCACAATACCAGGATTAAAATAATTATTTTATATATCACTTTTAACGAGTTACAGTATGATAAAATGCACATCACTAAAACTCATAGCAAACATGGTTGAATATTTCTTTAATGATCCAGAGGCACTTTTAGAATCAGTCGTGGGTTTGTTTATTTTTTAAAGATGTATTTTATTGTTTGAGAGAAGGTGAGACAGAGAGAAAGAGAGAAGGGGGAGGGCTGAGAGCAGTCTCCATAGTTGTGCATCATTAGTTGTGACGTGGTTTCATTCCACACAGGTGTGGATGTGGGGCTGCACAGGGCAGCATATCAGAGCTTTTATTCCCTCTACTCTTATCAGTACGATAATATTCCCACTCTTCTTTGAAATAAAAGAAGGTTAGAACTGTATTTGTGTGCATGAACAGAAGATGAAGAGAAATTTCAAGACCAAAGGGGATGGGAGATCTCTCTCCATGTAAGTCTAATTCAAAATGGCAAGACAATCAGTAGTGCATTTTACAGTAACTGAACTCATTAATCCCTAATTTTTGACTTTATCAATTCACTAATGGTAGAAACTTGTGCCAAGCAGTTTCTAGGATTTCTATTTTTTTAAAGAAACTACATAGCACAGTCCATCTTTTCTGCACGTGTAGTAAGTAAATTTCACTTTGATATGTATGTATAAATGTCAAGGCAAGAGCTGGAAGCTGAGTTCTAGTTTCTGCTCTATCACTTAATATGCTAACTGACTTAGACATGCCATTTAACTTTGCCATGCCTCAATTTTATCACCTATAAAATGTACCAGATCAGTGGCTTACAGATTTCTTTTGTCAGTAAAAAACCTTATTAAGAATCTTGATATATAGGGGATATCGGAATGGTTGAGCCGCATCTTCCAGCCATGGGGTCCAAAGATCGTGTCCTGGCCCCAACCCATGCAGACCCATATGCTGAACTGGGGTGTGGCCCCAGTTCGGTTCTCACCGGGGCGAACTTTCCATGTGAGAGGCCCCCAGCCTGGTACCTGCCCTGTGCAGCCCTACACCCACCTGTGGAGTGAAACTGTACCAAAAAACTAATAACTTACAACTATGGAGACTGCTCTGGCACCTCCCCCTTCTGTCAAAAACAAGAAGAAAAAAAATCTATCTACCTATCTATCTATCTAAGAGGTTGAAAGTGAGGTGGAAGGACCCTTAAAAATTGTCCCTGAGGGACCATGGAAAAGCACTGAAAAGCACTAAACTAGCCAGGGTACTTCCTGCTTTAATTCTGTAATGCCAACTTGGAGTCAAGACAGAAGACACCGAGTGAACAAGTTAATGAAATCTGAAATGACTATGAAACTAAGACAACCAAAACTTTTAAATCAGTTTGAAAGAAAATCCGATGCCCAGCCAACACTATTTAACAATGATGGCAATAACTGCTGAAGGTCATAACAAGGCAAGCAAATGGCAGAGGGAAGACTACGCATGTTAGGACTGAAACTCCAATTTGCCCAAACTTCTTATCCTAACTGCTTATTTAATATGCTGACTTGGATGCCTATCCATCACCGAACAGTCCTTATAAAAGTTAAAAGCACAATGGGAAGTCCCGGATCTCTTCAAACCAGGACATTTGCTTCCAGGACGCTCTGTGAGGGCGGGACTGTATTTTGCACACAGCACACGGGGATCCTGGCGTGAAGCGCCTGGAGGGTCACAGCGCTAATAAGCAAACGGCAGAGCCACACTTCAAGTCCAGGCCGGAGCCGACGACTTCAACCACCGTGCAACCCCAGGCTGCACCGCATGAACTTCCAGAGATGGTCCCCTCTCTATTCCAGTCCCACATTTTTTGTCCGTGTTCCTGACTAATTTAGATTAGGAAAAAAAGAAAAATGCCCAAATAGAAATTCTAGATCGGTTCGGCACAAAGAGCTTTGAGCTGAAAATCTTAAAGGGCTATACAATGTTACGTCAACAATTAGAACAGAGAGAGAGAGAGGGTATGAGGTTCAGAGGCCCCTGAGTGATTGAAATACTGTGTCGGTGTTCTTTTTATTTCTGCTAAAAGGGCTTGCATTGCACATCTGCCAATGGATTCCTGCCAGTTCATATCTAAAAATACATACCAGTGGGCATTAAGATAAAACAGTCTTCACCAAGCAGTGCAGCATTGATCGCCTCCAGCTGATTAGTTCTAAAATTATGCAGGCCAAATTTTTTATGAAAAATCTTCATCATTTCTTTTGTGTGAGGAAAACTAAGACTCTGGAAACGCTCGTGTTGCAGATTTTTGGACGCCAACTTTGGCGCCGACTGCTCTAAGAACATAAAGTTAAGAAGAACGAGTGCATTAATGTCACAAGTGAGTTTTAGCATTTATCCTTTGCCCTGCACAATCACTGCCATACATTACCCTGCAGTGAATTCCTTCTTTAATCATTTACCAATTTCCCCCGTAAAAATGAGTCAAAGCCGCCGGAGATGTCCTACGAGTCAAATTCAAGTCTTCCCTTGACTTTCCTACAGCACTCCACCGCTGCTCTGTATTTCCTCCTTCCTCTTCCCTCTTTACATTCCCTTTCTTCACTTCACTTCCTCCACCTGCCTCTTCAACTTGGGAGTCTGTCAGACACTTTGGGTTGGGCTCTTTATAGATGTTCTTTTTTCGAATTTTCCTAGTCCTGTGATCTTAAGCATCACCTATGCACACAGAACTCCTAGAGGTCTCTCTCAAGACCCGACTGATCCTAAACTCCAGTCCTATGTGTTATCTCCAATTGTCCGTGAGACATTTCTATGATACCTGCATGACTTACCCACACTGCAAGCTCAGCAAGTCTTACAACAGCCCTCCCCAGCTTCTCTCCACATCCGCCTGTCTCCTGACTCCCCTCATTCTGTTCATGGTGTCTCAGTTCCCACTCACCGGGTCAGAAACCCCAGTCACCTCAGTTTTCTGGTTCTCCTTTCACTGTCTCTCATACCCACCCCCTGGCTCTCCATCTTTGCTGTCACAACTCGAGTTCAGCACAAAGAGGGGCTCACGCCAGCTTTGGCGGTTACTCCAACCCCAACACTCAACTGTCTCAAAGATAACTCTGAACATCAAGTACGACACATTCTAACATGATTCAAAAATAAATTCATTAATATGTATTTTAAAGGCCAACAGCTTAACTGCAAGAACAACCTCCCTGGTATTAAATCAGCAGCAGCAAAAATAGGGAGAGCTATACCTTATAGAAAAAGTTCATCTAAACTTGTTCCAGTTAAAACACTTTGTGATAACTTTCTAGGGTTGGGGGAAGGTTTTTAAATTAAATTTGTTTTTTTCTCTGCAGCATTCACAGTGGCTAATTGCACTCCTCCAAAAACTTCTCTCACTAAACTGTGAGCTCCAAGAAGGCAGGAACTATTCAGTATTCATCAAATATGCACAGAACATGGCACATAGTATGCCCTCAATAAATATTTGTTGAATGACTTAAAAGAATGCTAGGCCAAAAGAAAGAATTTGATTGATTTAAGAGATACAGCTTTATATCTTTCTTGGATTGCCCTGTGTGTTAATATTTTAAGACATAAAACACATTTCTCCACCTAATGAACTGATCAGTTCTCATCAATCTAGAAATCTCAAAATACGGCCATTTGAAAAATATAAACCCAGCTTTGCTTTTGCCCATCCCCAAATCATTAAAAACTTGGCCCTCACAGACTTTCTTGTTTTAGGGACTAAAATATGTTAATGTGGGAAAGCCGGGACGGCTCAGCGGGTTGAGCGCTCGCTTTGAGGCCACGAGGACCGAGGATCGAGTCCCGGCTCCGGCCCAGGCAGGACCCACATGCTGAACTGGGGAGTTCCCACAGTTCGGTTCTCTAACTGTCTCTGTCTCTGTCTCTCTCTCTATCTGTCAAAAGTAAAATAGAAATAAATATGCACTGAAGACA
>PVKE010019615.1:0-10832 GCA_004027555.1 Craseonycteris thonglongyai | reverse complement strand
TATGTTAATGTAAAGGCAAAGCACATTGGTAATGACTTTAGAGCCATACTACAATAGGTTCTAATTACACATTTTCTAAAACTACAGCTGCTAAAGAGACAAAAGAGCAACTTGCTTTTGAAACTATGATCTGTAATTCATATTATCAGCCCAGATTTGCATAAAAACAATGCAGTTTTCAGGCAATAATGACTTGCTACTGATTTTCTTACACAGTTCTGATTGTAGATAGCTTTGCTTTCATATAAAATAGTAGTATTCAGTTTATTTTAAACTTACCAGTGTAATTCTGAACTGACTCTGAGAAGTTTTTATTTTGAGCAGTAGATGCCAGTGGAAGACAGTTTGTCTTGGCCGGAGTTCTTTCTGATACTGATTTAACTGGCCGACCTTCCTTAATAGGTTGATAGGCAGCTGTGGAGGGTTTGCTGGCTGCTAAATTGTGCATTATATTGTCCCACTCTTCATCATCATCGAAGTCATCTATGTCAAAATCATCAATACCAGAGGAAGCCTGAATTTCTCTTCCTAAGTCATCCACTGCAGTAACATGTGTATTGTGACCTTTCACAGCGGTGCTGGTGAGAACATTTCCTGGGAAAGGAGAGCTCTCGTTTCTATCTTCTATCCTTGGTGTTTCAGCCCAGTTGCCATTTTCAAAAGACTTCTGTAAGTGGGAACCGAATGACGGTCCTTCAAAGAGATCCTTCTTGGTGGCTGAGAAGCCTGCCTTTGCTGGGGTAGTAGTCACTAAACGCTCCCCAGCAGAGACGGCGTTGTAGGGACCATTGCCTGTAGGGCAGGAACCACCCTTCAGAAATGCGTACGGTGAGGAAACAGCCGCCGTGTCCCCCGCAGGGCTAGCGAGCGCTTTGGGCCTGCACCTCCCCACTGAGCCAAGAACACTGGCACCGCTCAGGTTGTTGAAGTCGGCTTCAGCTAGGAGTCTCCTCCTGAAGGGAGAACAGAGCACCACCTTGAGCTTGAGCAGTCTACCACGGCAGGCCACACAAGTACATCTTTAGTTTTTATCCCCAAATGTGGCAGAACATATCCTCTTTTTTCCAATCTCAAAAATCTGAATGCACATGCTACAGAAACAGTTTGAAAAGTAAGTAAATTAAAAACATAGTGACAATTTATCTATTCGGAATGCCTGGAAATTTTGTCCTGTATGTTTCTGACTGAGAGTGGTGGGAACACAGTAAGATACATTTCAAGAGGAGAAAAATCAGGATACCGTATGTCCCGCTGCTGACGCAGTTCGTTCCCACAATGTAAAGCTTTCAGTTCGTCACCAGGAATAGTATCCACTAAGTTACAGATGCGTTCCATCACACGAATAAGCTGCTGCTGCAGACTTATCTGTCCAGCTGCAAAGTAATCCTGTTGTTAATATCTTTACTTGAAAAGAAAAGATTTAACATTTTCAAAGTCATGCATGCAAAATCTGAAGTAGTTAAAAAAAAAACAATATTATAAACACAACCATATATTGTTCTTATTCTTTGCCTGTGAAATAATTTAAAATCAGATTGTCTCTATATGAGAGCTCGTAACTATGTTGTCATTTAATGTCATGGTAATTCTTAATATTCTCTTAGGGGAGCCAAGGTTGTTGGAAGAGAGAAAAGTTTTATCAATGTACTATGATTTGTCACTAGCTCCACCATGCCCACACAAAGTAGATTGTAAAGGGCTGCATAGGCAAGACCCCTCCTCCCCCACCAGCGTTTTCTGGCCTGGCTGGCCTCCCGGATTCCTCTCCATGGTAACAGCGTAGTACCCAAGCTTTCTTTTTGGAGACCACCCCTGCCCCGCGACCTCAGGGAGCACCTGACAGAGGGCAGGTCAATGAGAATCGGGTCTAGGAGCCTCTGGGCTGGCTAGGAAAGTGGGACTCTCCTGTCGGCAAGCTGGACAGGCTGCTGGTGGCCCTCTCTGCCATCACACAGGGAAACAGCTTGGAAATAAGACTAATACAAGGGAAAACAGAGACAGGAAAATCTGGGGGATTGAGATGGAGAGAGGAGACGGATGAGAGGAGAGCAAGACGGCATGTGTGAGAGAGGAATTCCTGACAATGGGTATCTGAATTCAGCCAGAGCATTCCACGTTTTTGTTTGTTTGTTTGTTTGTTTAAGCCACGTAACTAAGGAGCAGATTGTCACAGGAGGCAAGCCATTAAATGAAGGGAAGAAAAAAAATAGGTTAGGAAAGAAAGCAAGGAAGATGCCTACTCCACCCCTAGGGCCTGAGGTGTGTGGGAGAAATAAGCAATGTAGGTGTGCTGCAGAGCACACAGTATTCTCAGGCGACAATCAGAGAAATAAGGGGAAGAAAATGTTCAGAGAAGGGAATGAGGCTACTGGGAAATCGCTGACCAAGCACGGTCAGTTGACAAGGTCTAAAGGGCAGGAAAAAGGAAGAGAGAACAGATCGGAGGGTACACGGAGCACCGTGGGCGTGAGCACCTGTGAGAATGAGCTGGGAAGTGTGCACTTGTGCTAGTGATTGATGTGAGGGATGAGAAGGTGAAAGTGAAACTGCGGAATATCCTACTTTACGTCTGTGTTCCCTGCGGGGAGAATATGGGCCTAGAGAGAGGACAATAAACAATAGTCTGAAGGAAATGAAAGCCAACAGGCTCAGAGAGAGACACAGCCATGGGAAAGGAGCTCAAGTCTCCTTGTCAGAGCGATTACACCTCAGAATACACAGGAGGCCGCGAACAAGATCTCAGTGAATAGCAGAGTAAGAGGAAAGAGGCAAACGCTGTTCCAATTTTCAAAAAAATTATAACGTGATTGCCAAGAGCTGCAGGCTGGTGGTCCTGGTGTTCAGTCAAGGCAAAATTCTAGAATGTGTCATCAAACGGCTGCTTTGTGAGTCTGAGAAGGAGAGGAAACAATGATAGAGATAGCAAGAATTCATGAAAATAAACTAGCCATCTCAAAGCACTTCCTTCTTTGAAAGGATTAGTGAACTGGCAGGTAGCAATAGCTACCATTCACTGAAGGCCTGCAGTGCACTAGGTGCTTCATGTGGAATCTTGACAACCAACGATAATATTACCGTATTCTTCCTGTTTAATAGAAGAAACTGAGGTCCAGAGAAGCTTAACTAAGTCACCATAAGCACACAGCCAGGAGCAGAAGACATTTATGTCTCAGGTCTGTGTCACTCTAGAGCCAATGTCTCATTCATCCCTCCTTTGCTATCTCAGACTTTGAACTTCTGGAGCCGTATAACCAAGACTCTTGCAGAAAGGAGAGAAACATGGTCTGAAAACAGATTTGTAATATAGCTGAACGAGAAGTGGTGAGGAATGAAATGATGTCGGCCGAAAGGGAGGCCTCTAGTGACATTCTGTAGGACTCTGTTCTTGGCCCTGTCCCAGCCAATCGTTTTATCAGTGAAACTTACTGATGCAGAAACATTACAGAACAAAGACTACCAGCTTAGGGGAAGCCGGGATGGCTCAGTGGGTTAAGCGCTCACTTTGCAGCGCTGGGGACCGAGGATCGAATCCCGGCCCCGGCCCGTGCGGACCCATGTGCTGAACTGGGAGCTCCCCTAGTTCAGTTCTCTCTCTGTCTCTCTGTCTCTCTGTCTCTGTCTCTGTCAAAAATTAATAAATAAATAAATAAAACTTAAAAAAAAAAAAAAAAAGACTACCAGCTTAAACTCAAGAGCCTCAAAACTGCTGGGTTCAGGGGAGAGGGGTGGGAGAGCAGGAAAGAGGGGCAGTCGGGAGGAGCCATCAAATATATGGTGATGCTAAGAGAGCTGATTCTGGGTGGTGAGCACATAACGCAATGTAATGTAGAATTGTACACCCGGAAACTATGTCACTGGTACCAACCAATGTCACCCCAATACATTTAACAATTATAAAAAAAGACCTAATAACATCTGGCCTTAAAGAAACAAAACAACAACTTCTGGGAGCTTTACACTTTTACCTCACAAGGATTAACCCTTTTAGTGCAGCAGGCCAGTATATCAGCTCATACGTACACCATAGTTAAAAGCGCTACAACTTATTATATTTTTTCTTGTATGATGTATGACTGAAATAATTACATTTCTTTTTCAGACGATGTAAACAGTATTATTATTAACTCATTCAATTTATATAAAACTAAAAAAACCGCAGGTGGATATCTAAAACAATAACTTCATAACATTCTTTTTCCTAAGGTGATACATTTTATTAAATTACCCTTCGCATTTCTTGCTAGTACCGCTGGCAGAAGGTAGCACTAAGAGGGATAAGCTATAGGAAGGCAAATTTTGGTTCAATGTAAGAAATAATTTTCTAACAAGTAGTGTTTTCTGAATAGAAAAATGGACGACCTTATGAAAATGGGTTTGCAAGTTGTGTGAGCAATCACTGCCTAACCAATGAACAGGGATGAATATGACATTAAAGCAAAAGGAATTACAAATCTGGTATCTTACACCATAGTCACAGGTAAAAACACAATTTTACTTTGTTTTCAAAAGTGAGTAATTAAAATAAGTGACATATCTAAAACACTTTTTGTACCGTCACAGTCTGTGCTGATTTCTTGGTTAGACTGCTGAGTGAGCATTTTCTCAGGTTTTGACAAGTCCTCTGACATGCTAAGACCATCCTCCTTTCTGTCACAGGTGTCAAGGCCCTTTAACGCACTAAAAATTAAAAAGTATATAACCAATCAAAGTACAGACTAGAGAAAACGCATAAACTTTCCCTCTAACAAGTGGTCAGATGATACATCACAGAAAAGGAAAATGTGTTTTCATTATCTTCTCTGTTCTAAAAGCTCTTTAGCTGGTCCTCAAAATCTTTCCTCTTGTGGCCCAAGGACCTTTCCAAATTTATCTCCAATGATCCCCTTTCAATAATTCCAGGCTCCAATCACAGTGCACCACTTAAACATTCTTCACAAGAGCCCTGCCCTGTCTACTTTAGAAACCTACAGGGTTGCCAGAATGGCCCAGCGCGTTGATCACTCACCTTGCAGCCCCAGGGTTCAAGGATCGATTCTTGGCCCCAGGCTGTGAGGACCCATAAGCTGAACTGGGGTGAGCTTCTCATGTGGGAGCCCCCAGCCCGGTTCCCGCCCTCCACTGCCCCCCAACCACCTGTGTGGAACGAAACCATGTTGAAAACTGATGACGTGTAACTACGGAGACTACTCTGGGCCCTCCCCCTTCTCTCTGTCTCTGTCAAAAATAAAATAAATCTTAAAAAAAATAAATCTGCCTTTGCTCTTTCTCTCAGCTTAAAAAACCCACCATTCCAATCTCTTGTTACTCAAATCACACCTGTTCTAGGCTCAGCCCAAGTGTGACTTTTCTGTTAAGAGTCCTGCTAATTATTTTACTTTGTACAATTCTGGCCAAGTTTCTATTGGAATCACTTCCCAAATAAGGAGTTAGTTAGCTTTGTGTCATTTCAGGTCCAGGAGTTTGGAAATACATTTTTAGGAATACATTCCTCATATCAAAATCAATTACACAGAATTGTAGGAATTTTGATAGTATATTCTAAAAATGTATCAATAGAGATGTTTTGAAACTTTCCCTTGGATATAAAATAAACTGTGCAAAAGCAGGAAGTTAATTTATATAGAAATATTACAGAATTAAATAAAATTATTTCAGATACCGCAAGAACAAAGACCAGTGTTTATTAATTAAGTAGCTATGTTACCTAAAGCATTGTGAAGAGGAAGAAGAGGCAGAAGTCGTTCCTTCTTCTGGAGAAGGTGGAACAAAGTCTATATCGTAGTCATCTTCATCAAGCTCAACACGTGATTTCTCAATCAAATGTAATTCAGCGTCTTCCAAGTTTTTCTCCCTCTCACTATTATCTAAACAGTTGGTGAAGATAGGTTATTTTAATAATTAGCAACACAGAAAGAACAGGGTACGAGCACTGAAAAGTGAAGAGCACCACTCTAGCCACTCTGTTTTCACAGGTAATGTTGGCCTGTCTCTTCATGAATGGTTATTGAGTCAACTGGAGAAAGTCCAATGAATGCTGGACCGAGGCTGAAGATTTGCTTACGGATTTTCAGGATTGTCTCCAGTTAAATTACGAAACCCATATTTAGAATCAGCACTTTTGTTGTTCTGGTTTTTACTCATATTTAAATGAGAGTACAGTGCAACAAGTCTGATCATTGCACAAACACTGTTGTTTGTATAAACTGTTTCTACTTTATCTCATATTGAAGTCTACTAGATTCAGTGTCTCTCTCCTGACTATGAGGGAAAACACAATGCTAAAATGTTGCTCTCCAGTTTACCATTTACCAAATTTTCTCTTCATAAACAGTAACACATATGATTACAGTTTTGCTTATTATCAAGCATTTTTCAGTCCTCTCTCACCCTAAAGTAACCTTAATGGGATTCAGGTATTTAAAATTTTTAGGGGATGCTGAGATAGCTCAGCAGGTTGAGTGCTTGCCTTTGCAACTGCAAGGTCCAGGGATCAAATCCTGGCCCTGGTTTGTGCAAACCCATGTGCTGAACTGCAGCCTCAACTGATCACTGCCGATATGGGAGCAAAGGTTCTTGCTTGCCATGCGGGGGGTCCCGCACAGCCCCACATCCATCTGTATGATAATTAAAGTATGTCACAACTAGTGATGTACAGCTATGGAGCCTGCTCTGGGCCCTCCCCCATTGTCTCTCTCTCACCTTCTCTCAAACAGTAAAATAAATCTTAAAAAAATTTTTTTTTTCATTTTAGTCTCATATTTACAACAATTTCGTAAGGTAACTACTTCCACATATGGCTCATCTGAGGCTATTAAGTTCTGGACACCGAATAACTGAAACCTAAACAGAAAATAATATGACTATATGGTTAGATCATATTATACAAAATACTAGGTGGCAGCAAGCCATAAAGGAATTATAATAGAGAGGCTCAGTTTTGTTCCACTTCCCCACTAACCAGCCAGTAGACATTAATACGTCATTTTAACCTCTACGGACCTTTTTTT
Source organism: Craseonycteris thonglongyai (assembly GCA_004027555.1). NCBI lineage: Eukaryota > Metazoa > Chordata > Mammalia > Chiroptera > Craseonycteridae > Craseonycteris > Craseonycteris thonglongyai. The sequence goes on along the minus strand of PVKE010019615.1, from coordinate 3,825 downwards.
TGTACATATGTAAAATCACAGAGCTAGCCTTGGTGTTAATACAAGAATTATATTAGCAGACTAAAATCTTTCCAGTATGTTCTGCCCCGAGAATGTGGCCAACAGATTGTTCAAAAAGCACCTCTACAGATCCTAAGGACACAAAAGCTGTATCATTTTTTTTTTTTCCTTTTTTTTATTGTTTTTGACAGAGAGAGAAAGAGAGATACAGAGACAGAAAACTGAACTGGGGGCACTCCCCAGTTCAGCATATGGGTCTGCACGGGCCGGGGCCAGGATTTGATTCCCGAACCCCAGGGCTGCAAAGTGAGCACTTAACCCACTGAGCCATCCCAGCTTCCACAAAAGCTGTATCATTTAAAAAAAAAAGCTCTATCATATTTGCCTGTGTTTATTCAATGCCTGGCTTTGAATGAACAGATACAATCAACATATTAAACTAAAGATAAAATAATTTTTACCTCTCTCCTCTCCCAAATGAGTTGGCAAAGAGAGACTATCCTGAGTATCTTCGTTTATGAACTCTTTGGAATCGGGGCTATCATCGATGTAAATCACACCGCTACTTAACCAATCGGAGTCAGCCTTCTTCTGTTCCTTAGTCACGTACACTTGCTTGCTCTCAAAGGAGGGAGAAGTCAAATCAGACTTTATTGTATTTGCTGGATGAGGCTGTGCTTTAAAAAAGTTTCTCTTAGACTTTTCTGATTTCTGAGCAGTGTTCACTCTAACAGAGTGTTTTTTGAGTGGTGTAACAAATGCTTTTGAGTTTCCAGAAGTATCAAAGTCATCCATATCATTCCAATCATTGATGGTAATAGGAGAATCTGAGGAAGAACTAAATTGTAATTTCTTAAAAGTAGAATCATGGGAGAGCTTTATAATCGCTGAGCTCTGGGTAGCATGTAGAACTTCCTGCGGAACCTGCACCAAATCCGGCAACAATGGTTGTGACCCAGCTTTCTTGGTTTGCTGTCCTGCTGGAGCATTTTTTAACTCACTGGCTGTTGTCTGCTGACTCGTGGTGTGGGGTGAAATGTCACTGAGGGAAAAGGCCTCAGTAACATTAACATCTTTATCAATCAACACAGGTGTTTTTGCTACTGACACACTAGTCACAGATACATCGCTGGCTGAAGATGTTTTCTTTTTAAAAGTGAAACCTCTGAAAAATAATTGAAGACTCGCATTAGAAAAATTTTAACAAACCCACCAGTATACCAAACTCTAAACTTTTTACTAATTTATATAACTTACCATTATTGGATCATAAATGAGCAAAGACGCTATCAATCTGATTTTAAAATTTATCAGGTAATTTAAATTATACTTTGTGTGCTCTGATCCTTCCTATTCAGGGGCTAATTATTCAGTTTTGAGAGTGTTCAGGCCGTTCCCATTACTTTATTTCTCAGGCTGACATTCCTTACTTAATAGCACCTCCAGAGAGATGGGACAGCGTAATAAAGAGGAACTCTAATGGCTACTTGCTGCAACTCTGACAGGTTTTATGGGAAGAGTTAATAACTGCTAGCTATTCGGAGATTTGAAGTACAAGTAAAAGAGTTCTGTACATCACTGAATTGAGTGACATGAAGGTCAACGGTAACTTTAAAAGTAAAGCACCCAGAAGACCACCTAGAACCTGAAAAGGGCACAATAAAGAATACAAATTATTAGATATCATTAGAAGGAGTCTGCAGTATAGCTTCAAGGAAAGAACAGAACCAGAGAGCTATAGTTTCCTGAGAAAGCATTTTTGGAAAGGACAAAATAATACATTACAATAATAAAAATACCTATTTACACTAACTTGTAAGAAGATATTCATTCATTAAACAGTTACTACATATTATGTGCCAGGAACTATGCAACAAGAATGAACAATCACTTGGCGCTGCTCACATATGCTCTACCAGTAATTTGCAAACTGGGAAAATCATTGACCTCTCAGCTTCATTTTCTCATCCATATAATGAAAGGGTTGAACAGGTAGAAATCTATCTCATTTGTCTGATACCGTGTGTGTTAATGCCTATATGACAAACAACCAATGAAAACACTTACGCAGATTTTGGTTTTGAAAGACTCAATTTATTGTTGAGTTTTCTGGCTGAATGACGTTGCAGTTGCTCCTGTAGATTATTTTGAGGAACAGCAGCCATGATCCTACAAAGTGAGGAAAAAAACTAGTAGTAAAGTTATATACTTTGCATTAGTAAGAACACTTTATAGGGGGTGAGGGGAAGTATTATTCCAACTGTGCCCAAAGTAATGAAGCTTTTTTTTTTTTTTGGTTCAATAAATTGTTCTGACACAACTGATAATATTTGAAATATATAATCTTTAACTAACTGAAGGTTTGCTTGAGTAGCAAAATAACTTGGTTTTCCCTCCAATGCTAAAATAAGCACAAAACACATTAGGGAAGGAATTACTAGGAAAGGGCTTGTAGGATAAATAGGAACTGGACAGGGAATGAGGTGGGAGAAAATGATCAAAGCATACTGAAAGCCCAAGGACAAATGAACAAGTGAATTCTCTGCTCAAGGGGAAAATCAGGAAAAGTAAGAATACCACCAATGAGAGCAATGGTCTACCAACTGCTTCTTAATGTTCTAGTTTCAAGCTGAAAGAATATTTTTACCAAGCATATTCACCTGTGGAAGAAACTGTGATATTGCTGAGCTCCTGGGGTAATGCACAAGTTAAGCCACCTTGAAGTTACTGAGGCAAAAGAAGACAGGACAGCCAAAACCTATGGATAGTAAAAAGTCTCATTTTAGTTGATAGTTATAACATCTTTCCCATTCTATCTTTAACAGAGATCTACTTTTATAACATACATCTTAGAAGGGAAGGGTAGCAACATTAGATATTTGTGGCAATCTGAAGTTTTGCATAAATTGTATTTCACTCACTACTAATTATTAAAATCACCTATGCTTATAACTCCTTATTTTACTTTTTTAAATGTATCATTCATTTATTTATTTTTTAAAGATTTATTTTATTGTTTTGACAGAGAGAGACAGAGACAGAAGAGAGGGCTCAGAGCAGAGTCTCCATGGTTGAACGTTACTAGTTTTCGACATGGTTTTGTTCCACGCAGGTGGGCAGGGGCCGCACAGGACAGGAACTGGGCTGGGGGCCTCCTGCATGGGAAGCTCACCCCAATTCAACATATGGATCTGCACGGGCTGGAGCCAAGACTCAATCCTCAGACCCGAGGGCTGCAAGGTGAGTGCATAACCTGCTGACCCATCCCGGCTTCCCCACTTCTTTATTTTAGATAATAGTGAAAAGGAGAAAACTTGGAAGACATTGAATTATATTCAATTGAGAAATCTCCATATGTTGAGATTGATGATGATTACAATATAGATTTTATTATGTTCCACCTTCTCCAGAAGAAGAAATAGCTCTCTTCCTCTTCTTCCTCTTTAAAATGCTTTACGTAAAAGAGCTAAGTAAGTAATAAACACTGAATAATTCACATTATTACATGTGAATTATATCTTAATAAAGTTCCTAACAAAATTTACATTAAAAAGTACAAATAGGGATGCTGGGATGGCTCAGTGGGTTGAGTACTCACCTTGCAGCCCCGGGGTCCAAGGATCGAATCCCAAAGCCAGCCCATGTGGACCCATATGCTGAACTGGGGTGTATCCCCAGTTCAGGTCTTGCAGGGGCCTATGCAGGAGGCCCCGGCCCAGTTCCTGCCCTGTGCAGCCCCACGCCCACCTGTGGAGTGACACTATATGGAAAACTAATGCTGTCAACTATGGAGACTGCTCTGGGCCCTCCCCCTTCTCTCTGTCT
>PVKE010019614.1:0-28311 GCA_004027555.1 Craseonycteris thonglongyai | reverse complement strand
CCCCCCCCCCCCCCCCCCCCCCCCCGCCCCCTACACACACACACCAAAGTCTAGTTGACACCAGGCTATCATGTTCAATGAAACCTTATTCATGACTTCAGGATGACATAAGGAAATGAAGAAATATTTAAAACAGAGTATTGGCTGTCCGGTTCTCAGATTCCATCAATCATGGCCTCTCAGGGGCCCTTGCTAACAAGCTCTCTCCTTTCTATCACACTAATGGCCAATTCTCTAAAAAAGCATTTTATTAAAACAAAACAAGCATTCTAGACCTTAAGTTAGCCTCTAGTGAACTCTTTCCATCTCCTCCCACCCAGCTCTTTGAAGCTGCCATCTGTGTGTAATATTCACTCCCAACCAACCACAGTTTAACTTCTGACCCTACTGTGCCTCTGACTTGCCCCTTAGGTCAGTCAAAGACCCTTGCTGCTAACTCTGTTTCCATTCTTATCTCCCTGAACCTCTTCAGCATTTGCCATCAGCCACTCGGTCCTGCTGCACCTCTTACTTCCCCACTTATTCATTATCTCACCACAGCTGTGGAAGTAAAACCAGCTGAGACCATTACAATCTCTCTGCAGAGGGGTAATTCACCCCACAAAGACGATGCACTCCTTTGCTTCTAATGGAATGATTAACTGTCTTTCAGACTGTGGGTGGTGACCAATTTTAGGGACTGTGAAATCAAATTAGTGAATTGCCAGGTTCACTGTTTTAAGCTAAACAGAGTGGATAGGAGACATCAGAATGCATCGCATATAGTAAAGGCAGCTACTTTGTACCAGTATGTGCATATGTGTGTTCCCTGGCTGCGGGAGTGATGGTAAATATATTTCTTATCATGGATATGGTCAGAAAAATTAAAAAAGACACTCATTTGGGTCTTCATGAAGTTAATTCCTATATTTCAGAATAGAATCTAAATTGTAATTTGTGGAAAAAATATATCAACAGGCCTTTTGATTATGAAAAGATAAAGACTTGGGAAAGCCGGGACGGTTCAGTGGGTTGAGCGCTCGCTTTGAAGCCCCGAGGACCGAGGATCGAATCCCGGCTCCAGCCCAGGCAGGACCCACATGCTGAACTTGGGTGTGCTTCCCGAATGCAGTGAGGCCCCCAGTTCAGTTAAAAACAAAAAACAAACAAACAAAGACTAGCATTTACTCTAACACACTGATTCTGGTTTTATTCCTAGAGCAACTGGTGACAATTCAGGCAACTGGTGACCATTTTTTAATGTTATTCTGTCCCAACAAAAATGACATACGAGGCTCTTCACCATCTGTCCCCTGCTTTCCTCTCCAGCATCCTTTCCCAACTTTTTCCAAGCGTTGTATTTCCACTGGGTCCAGGCTCTGGAACATGTCAGGGCCATTCCGTTACAGGGACACTCCAACTCCCCTCCCCTCCCCTGCCCAAAGCATCACTGGCTCACTTTGTCATCACCCCAGCCCTGCTGAGAGATGGCTCTTCATAGGGAATCTTCTCAGACTCCAGGCCTTGTTGGTATTAGAATCCCCCAAATGAGTACCACCGTCATGGGGTCTGAATGAGCAGTTCATGAAGCTGACAAGAGCACTCTCACCTTTTTAATTACTGCACCATCTCCCCACCCCTAGGAGTCTTTTAAAATGCTTTTTATTTAACTTCTTCTAACTCTGCCCATGACATTTTATTACCACAGATATGCTGTTTATGTACTGTAGCTCTTGAAAGGGCTATAAACCATTGTCTAGTAGCTAAGATTTTGTACAATCTTACATTCTGTGGGTTTACTTTTGCTCCATAAGAATCAATTTGTGTTCCCTTGAGAGCAATGTCTCCCCCATGGAGAATGCATGGAAAAGAATAAGAGAAAATGCTACTAGTTCTCTTGAGAGGGCTAAGGAAAAAAATAGTTCACATTCTTTCCTGATGAGAGGCTTGTCAAATGCTGAAGAAGTTAAGAAAGATATGGTTAAAGTATAGATTTAGCAACAAGATGCCTTTGAACTAACTAAGGTCAGAGTTAGCAGTAGGGCAGAAGTTATTTTGCAGCAGCATGGAGTGTGACCATTGAACACAGGCTACAAATTCAAGGAATTGGGCTGGGAGGGGATGGAAATAGTTATCTAGAGGGTGATATAAGGTCCAGGATGCATGGTTTTGTTTTTAAAAGATGGTGCACACGTGACTTTAGGCTGATGGAGAGGAGCCCATGGATAGTGAGAGACTGGAGAATATTAAGCAAGGGAAAACTGGCTGGACAAAAACCCAGAAGAGTGGGGAGGTAGGCTGACCAGACGTACCATTTGAAATGGGATAAAAAACAATCTCCACTTTGGAGAAATAGGAGAAGCTGACGGGAACACACAGAAGGATGACCATGTGGCATCAAGAGCAAGCTGAAATAAAAATTACAAAATGTGTAGGTAGAAGTTTGATTTTTTTTCTCTCCACAAATACCTAGCACATGGATCACTTTCCAAGTGCTATCTTGGTTGCTGGGTATACAGTACTGAACCCCAAATTTCTCATCTCAGAGAGCTATTGTCCTCCTTCCCCAACTAGACTACAAATCCACAAGATAGTTTTGTTTTTATTTTTTTCTGGCTTCATTTTACATTTTTTAAATTAAATTTATTAGGGTGACATCGGTTAATAAAATTACATAGGTTCCAGGTATATAATTCTACATGACATCGCCTATGTGTTGCATTATGTGTTCCCCGCTCAGTCAGTTCTCCTTCCATCACCACACGTTTGAGAGTCAGATAGTTTTAGATGTCAATAATGATGATGAAGATAGAATAGGGTTCTGTGACAGCGTGACAGGAGAAAGACTATCACTGGATAGTCAAGAGAGACCTGCCTGAAGAGATGACATTTGACCAGTAGCCTGAATGATAAGAAAGAGGCAACCTTGAGACATTCTGAGAGTGGATGCAAAAGTGACTCCAAGTGCGAAGGGCCTGAGGAGGAAACAATCGTGGGCTATTCAAGCACAGACTGGAGGCCAGTGTGGTTAACTCGTAGGCTCAGGGGAGAGGCGGGGAGATCGGCAGTGCCAGAGACTAGGTTCTTGAAGGCCACCATAAAGGTTTTGGGTTTCATTCCAGTTTCGAGAAGCTTCTGGTTGGGATTTTAAAGCAACGGAGTGGCACAATCTGTACCACTTTTTGGAACAGCTGTTCTGGTTACACTACAGAGGATTGAACAGTAGGGCAAGAGTGGGAGTAGGAAGACCCCTTAGGAAGCCTGGTAGAGTCCCCAAAAGGACAAAGGGTCAAAGTAGTTGAGGAGGAGAAGGGCAATTCAGGTGTAGGGTTAATGCCAAAGGGCAGTTTTGGAAAACCGGCAGAAGTAGAAGTTTTGGGTGTTGTATCAGAAATATGGATGCTCATTTTTAACCCCAGCAACTCACATAATCACATGAGGAAGCGTCACTGACATTTCGTCCTCCTTCCTAATTTAGGTCCTTGAAGGCAAGAGACTGGAGGATTCATCAGATACATTTCCCTCTGCCCACCCTAACTGTGTCTTCTTGGTTTTACTTTTTAAGAGTTTATTTTTCAAAGCAGTTTTAGTTTTTAGAACAGTTTTAGTTTTTAGTTCTTTAAATAGACTTTTTTAGAGCAATTTTTTAGAGAAGGGGTTGGGAGGAGGGAGGGATGTATATGTGGAGCACGGAAGATTTTTAGGACTATGAAATTACTCCATAAGATACGGTATGGGTGGATGCATGTCATTACATATTTGTCCAAGCTCATAAAATGTACAACAGCAAGAGTGAACCCAATGTAAACTATGATCTTTGGGTGATTATGCTGTATCAATGTAGGTTTATCAGTTGCAACAAATGTCCCACCCTGGTGAGGCTATTGATAAAGGGAGAGTGTGCATGTGTGGAGACAGGGGTTACATGAGAAATCTGTACCTTCCTCTCAATTTTGCTGGGACTTTTTCTACTATTTTGAAGTCAAATCCTTACCATCGTCTCTATTTCCTGCTACTGGCAGTGAGTTCTGTTCTTGACTTACCACGCAGAGCAGCACTGATGAAAACGTCTCCCATTATTTTGTGAGCCAGAGAGTGCTAACATGTAAAAGTATGTATTTTCCCCTGAAGGCCACCAATCTGTAAAGTGCAGGTCAAAAAGCTGAGTGTGAACAGCATTATTAAGGCATGGTCTTAAGTATAATACATACCAAAACGTCTGCAGAAGTTTGTAGAGTAATAATAAAAAAAAAAAAAGAAAGAAAGAAAAGCTAAAGGAGATTGTTCCCTTCTGTTTCTTAATTAAAAAAAAAATAAAAAAAAATATATATATATATATTTTTTTTTTTGGTATTTTTCTTTTATTCTAAGAAAATGGATCTGTTATTAAAAGAATGATATTCCCAAGTCTACCCAGCCTAGAATATACCAACCTCCATGAAGAGCAAGGTTTCTATATTTAAAACCTTCTTGTGTGTATTTCCAGTACATATACACCATAGAGATAAAAAGCACAACTGTATTTACAGGGAGGATCAAGTCTCCCTCCAGCTCTGCCCCCTCCCACCCCCCAATCGCACTGGTATCCTCTCAAGAAGCAACCACTGTGCCCAGAGACATATTTTTCAGAGATCCTATTCATATAAGTAAATACCTACTTATAAAAAAGTATAAATAGCATATTGTATGCTATTCTGAACTTTTATTTTTACTTAACATGTCTTGAAGATTCTTCTACAGCAGAGGATAAAGAATTGCCTTATGCTTTCTCAATGAAACTTTTTTTTTTAAAGGAAAGAAGTTTATTTTTTTATTTTATTTATTTTTATTGTTTTTGACAAAGAGAGAGAGAGAGAGAGAACTGAACTGGGGGCACTCCCCAGTTTGGCACATGGGTCCGCACAGGCTGGGATTCGATCCTGGGTCCCTGGCACTACAAAGTGAGTGCTTAACCCACTGAGTGATCCCGGCTTCCCCATCAATGGAACTTTAATATAACGGGTTTTATAGTTGAGAAATTATATGTAATTTATCTTTGCCAATTCAACAGCAGAGCTGTGACTCCATTAATCCTTAGTTTTCCTGGCTTCCATATCTAGTAATTCAAAACTGTGACTTTTTTCTCTCTCCCATGGCTCTATCTTCATTACTAAAATTTCCCACTCTATGACCCTCCAGCCCCCGTCTGAGGTTTCACACTTCTCTAGCTCTGTCATCTGATCTCACTTTTTGATGAGTCAAATGTAATAATCTCAGATGATGAGGCTCAGATGTTCCTTAGAAAAAAAAGATTAAATGATGAAATAAAAGACAATATAGAGTTCAGAGGGCTGTGAGTTTGTTCAATGTTTGAGATTTGAATGTGTGTGTGCGTGTATCAATGCATTAATTCAGCTGGCTTCTTCAGTCCCAGCTTTGCACTTGGAGACTAGGATGAATGCAGTCTTAGCTCCTGTTATGAGTATGCATATCTGGACTGATTTAAGAAGCCATTGTCCCTTACATCATTGCTGTTCACTAGGGCGTGCAACCAGAGATTTTAGAAATACTGTTTCTGATTCTCTCTCTTTTTTTTTTCTCTAGAGGTAAATAAGGCAGACACATTTGCCAAGGATAACTGAGAAAGTGAGGCCAACCCTTGACTCGGCAGCTTGAGCAGGCTGTGTGCTAAATGCAACTCTCGAAACATGCCCTATAAATAGCCATTCATTGTCAGCGTGTATGAAAAGACAAGCGTGAGTGTGCGGTGCCATGATTCAGGCCTCATTCAGTGGCTGCGTCTGCGCAGGGTGATAAGCGATGAGCTGCTGCAACTGATAATCTAGTCAGAAGGCAACTGCAAGGGTTCTCCACAGACTGCAGGTGGCCTGAAGAAGGGAAGCTGTTGAAGGCTGCTTCTGCCTCCACGATGGCAAAAATCATTTTGAAGCACCTCATCGAGACTCCGGTGCGTTACCAGGAGGAGTTTGAAGCCCGGGGTTTGGAAGACTGCAGGCTGGATCATGCTTTATATGCGCTGCCCGGGCCAACCACCGTGGACCTGGGGAAAGCCAGGGCGGCCCAGGCTCCTCCCGTGGACTTGGCCGGGCAGAGGCCGCACCAGGATGGCAAATCACACTTCCAGATCCTGCTGGACGTGGTCCAGTTCCTCCCCGAAGATATCATCATTCAGACCTTCGAAGGCTGGCTGCTGATTAAGGCTCAGCATGGAACCAGAATGGATGAGCATGGTTTTATCTCGAGAAGCTTCACCCGGCAGTATAAACTGCCAGATGGCGTTGAAACCAAGGATTTGTCCGCGATCCTCTGTCACGATGGAATTCTGGTGGTGGAAGTAAAAGATCCAATTGGGACTCAGTGAAATCCTATGGGTGCTTGTTCCCAAGACACAGGAAGATTACAGTTCAGCCAATAAACAGTACCACAGGAATGGTTTGTATTGCTCAACTTTGAAATGACTTTTATGAAGATTAAAAATATAGACATAGGGCCCAGTATGTTGAGGTGGACTTTGGTATTCTTCCTAAGAATGGATTATTGTTACATATGTTCCTATAGCTGAAGGTGATGCTCTTCTTACGCCTGAGACATTAACAAATTTGAAGAGTTCTTTGATACTAGAGAAATCAGAATTATTTCTTCATTACTCCAGCGTTGCCAGAGAAGGTACATTTGTAACAAAACGTTTCCCTTTTCTAGGAAGAGTTGTGATCTTCACCTGATAAGCTTGTCTTTTCCCTGTATTTTAATTACCATAGAGCGTTGTAAATGCAGTGTCTGAAGGTTAAAATGCAGGACTTGGAAACTGGGTTTGAAATGTATTTATGATTCACTACAGTTGTTACTGCCTTAAACTTATATTGGCATTTTCAGATATAAACCTTATTTTTAAAAAGTTTCAAATATGTACTTCATTCTTTTTTTTTTTTTAATGCTAAGCTTAATCTTATCTGCAGTGTTTTTCTTTTAAGCATATGTTTTGTGGATATTTATGAAATATAAATAAGATACGTCTTAATTCATACTTATAAGTTTATATTATGTTTAGGAAAACACTGTAAAAAGTTCTGTTACTAAAATCAAAAAGTTTTAAGCTATGCTCTTTAGATGCTACTTAAAATTTTAGATTTGAGAAGATGGCAACATGTACGGCATCTGCTCTCTCTGCATAATCCTTAGCTTTAAATAGCCTGGCAGGCCCTGAAGCTCCCAGCTGCGCTAACACAGGCCTCGAGTTTCAACCAATGCGTGGGGCTTGGGGCTGCTGCTTTTCTCCACAACTGCGACTTCAGCTCAGAGGAATGGCTGAGACATGGGCGGAGGCTAAGGGTTTTCTTTAGGAATACTGCTTTCTAAGCTGGTCTGTGACATTCCACAGATCTGCTATCTCATTCTGTGCACACTAACTATTTCTTTGGAGGAAGGAGCTGCTTTTACCCCCACAACCTCTTGTGAGCCTGAGGACAGCGCTATGAATAGAAGAGGAAGGTGGGGTGTGGAAACCCTCAGGACAGACTGGAGACTGCTGACAATACCACCCTGCTCCTCCATGGTGCTTTATTGTTCACATACAAACATGCAAGACTTGAGGCAACAGAAGAATAAGTCGAACAGTTCTAAAAGTAGTCTGAAAACAAATGTAGTCTGAGGGACATGCTTGTTTACAGTCTAATTAAACAAAAGGTTTTGAAGCTACCTGTTTATACAAGGTTATTGTTTTTGCACTGAGGTTTGTGCATCCAACTCTGGAATATGTTTGACAGAGTGAATAGCATAGACCAGCTTTGCTGTATACTAATATTAACAGTACTTAATGGGGGGGCGTACTCAAATATATGGTGATGGAAGGAGAACTGACTCTGAATGGTGAGCGCACAATGCAACCCGTGATTAATATATTGTAGAATTGTACACCTGGAACCTATGTAATTTTACTAACCAATGTCACCCCAATAAATTCACTAATAAAAAAATAGTACTTGATGAGATTGTATCTGCTAATATGATTAAAACTGAAATACCTATATTAGATTATTCATTCCCATTGATTAGCAGAATAGTGTGGAAAAAAAAATAGTGCTTAGAAACAAATAGCCCCTCTCATTTGGCTATGATCTTCACTGGAGATGAGATCCTACTTCTGAGAAAGTTCAGGCAGTGAAATTCTTACCACAACATGACACTCATAGGAACTATTTCCTTTAAAAATTAAAATAAACACATCATCCAATTGGTATTTATTTTTTCTAAGATAAAATTTAAGGCAATACACAGCATTTTTTGATTTGGAAAATATACCAAACACTATACAAGATAAAAAACATTTATTATTATTCTACTACTATGAAGTACTTACTTTTAATTTCTATTTCATTCTTCTCTTATACATTAATACTTATATCACTTTTCACAGAATTAGGATTGTTTGTAAAAAGTTTGATATCCCGATTGTATTGGTTACTGTCTGTTACCCTTCCCACCTCCTGCCAAACCAGACCCAGACCCATCCTCTGCCCTTGTCGCTCTCACTCTGAGCCCAAGCATGCTGACTGACCCCTGTGGCCACATCATTCTAGTTGCCAACTGGATTCAGCCAATGGAGGCACTGACTGCAGACCAGAGAGAAGATTGGTGGGGAGAAGCCAGGATGGCTCAGCAGGTTGAGTGCTTGCTTTACAGCCCTGGGGACTGAGGATCGAATCCCAGCCCTGGCCCATGTGAACCCATATGCTGAACGGGGGTGTGCTTGCCATAAGGGAAGCCCCCAGATTGGTTCTCGCCCCCCACCCCCTGTTCAGCCCTTGGCTCCAGGGGGCATGCCTCCCATGTGGAAGGCCCCCAACCCAGTTCCCTCCCTGCATGGCCCCCGGCCCACCTGTGTGGACTGAAACCATGTCAAAAACTGATGATGTACAACTGTGGAGACTGCTCTGGGCCCTTCCCCTTCTCTCTGTCTCTCTCTGTCAAAAACAATACAATAAATCTTCAAATATATATATATATATATATATATATATATATATGCATTTAAAAAGAAGATTGGTGGGAAGAGGAAGAGGCAGTCAACCTGCTGTGAACAAGGCTCTGCATGCCACCATCACTGGGCTGTGGGACAGATGGCCACTCATGCTGCTTCTTCCTCTTGCCCTTTTAGCAGTTGGGGAGGTCATGTTTTCTGTCTTTTCTTGTTCCTGAGGCTTCATCGTCCTCTGTTGATTCCTTTGCCTGCCTGCTCATAAATAATTCCTTCACTGAAGTCCCTTTCAGGTGATGGAATTCTGTCTCCTGACAGAATCTTGATCATTTGCCTTCTTAAAGATTTATTTTTATTGTTTTTGACAGAGAGAGAGAGAGACAGAGAGAGAGATACAGAGAGAGACAGAGAGAAGGGGAGCACCCAGAACAGTCTCCATAGTTGCACATCATTGGTTTTTCCACATAGTTTCATTCCACAGGTGGGCTTGGGGCTGCACAGGGCAGGAACTGGGCCAGGGTCTCACCCCAGTGAGAACTGAACTGAGGGCACTCCCCAGTTGGGGTCTTGCCCCAGTGAGAACTGAACTGGGGGCACTCCCCAGTTCAGCATATGGGTCCGCTTGGGCCGGGGCCGGGATTTGATCCTTGGTCCCTGGGGCTGCAACTTGAGTGCTTAACCCACTGAGCCATCCCGGCTTCCCCTTTTTTTAAAGATTTATTTTTATTGTTTTTGACAGAGAGAGAGAGAGAGAGAGAGAGAGAGAGAGAGAGAGAGAGAGAGAGAGCATTTGCCTTCTTAAGTAGTATATCATGCACTTTTGCTACCAAACATTAACTAAGGTGACCAAATTTAAACATTGGTAAAGCGGGACACCATTGACCGGTGGGGAGGGGGTTCTTGATTAAAAATTTGGTCTATCTCCCGCCGTTCCCTAGCTTGTCGTGCATTCTTTCCAAAAATCGGGACTTTTTTAAAATGCCGTGGGACGTGGGACAAATTGTTAAAAATCGGGACTGTCCCTCCAAAAGCAGGACGTCTGGTCACCTTAACATTAACTGATCTGTATGGCTATGCACTCTTCCAACTACGAGAAACCATATTTATAATTTAGCCTCTCCTTTTCACTACTGGTCCCCACTGGAAACATATGGCACTCTGAAATTGGAATAGTTCAAATTGGCATAATTTATTTATAAAGAGATTCATGACAAAGGAGTGGGCAGGGTGGAGAGGAGCTACAAGGGACAGTGTGTAACCTGAGTGTTGGCATGTCCCTTAGGTCCAAAGGGAGGGGAGGAGAAAGTAAGTCTCAGAAATCAAAAAGAAATTTGGATATAGGAGACCATCAACTGTGACTTATTTGGAGGACACAGCCAGCTCAAGGTGACTTCATAGGCACCAGGAGAATGAATATTCCCCCCCCGCCCCAATCTCATACTGGGGCACCCCATTGGCTGAACCTAACTGGCGGCCAGAGGGCTGGGTGCCCTATTGACATAGTTCAATGGCCTCCCAGGACATCAGGCATGGTGGGGAAAGTGACAAGTGACTGTTGGAGGCAAGGGGGAAATGTCTAGAACTCTAGTAAAATGAGAGCTGTTGTCATTGCTCTCAGAAAAAGTTTCCTAGAAAAGACCGCCTGAGACAAGGTTTGAAGTGCTCACACTTTATTTGGGACACACAAGGCCAGGATAGTAAAGATGAGGAAAGAGAAATGTGGTGAGAAAAAATGGGAACAAAGTGAAGTGATGTGTTACCATGCTGGCCGCTGCTTCACAACGAGCTATGAAGACACTCAGCAGCCTCTTGGCAGGGGTGTCGGCTGAGCACCCGGAACTTCTCCAGATCTTCAGGAAGAAATCCAACCTTAGAGCAACCCATGGGGAAGAAGGGAGAGGGCAGGTGTCTGCCCGTTCCCTATTCTGTCCTGTTGCTCATCACTCAAGGTTCAGTTCACAGGAAACGGACGCCCCTCCTGCACTTCTGGGTTGTATCATCCAGCTCCACGACTGCTCAGAAAAGCAGCCGCCCCCCGGTGTGACATCTCATCCATGCTGGGAGCAGAAGGGGACTCAGTGTGGTTAAGACCCGCTCAGGGTGAGGGGTGCGGGCTCAGGGCTTCACCTGGGACTCCAGCCCCCTGGGTGGACTCAGCAAAGGCTCCGGCAGCACATGGTCTGGGAGGCAGGGGGTAACTTCAGAACAAGAAGGCAGGCGAGAAGGTGTACCAGGCTGGTGTCCAACACAACCTCACGTCCAGGACTGCAGACAGTGGGTGCCGGCACATCACAATCTTACACTGTCTCCTGCCCACCTGCCCTACGCGGCCTTCCAAGCACAGACTTTTAATTTTGATCTAATTTTTAATCTGCTTAGGTGCAAAGCCAGTCCTCTTAAACATCTCCAGTGTTTTTCTTTTCCTGTAGATTGTGGACCAAAGTTTTGTTTTTGTTTTTAGTTGCCTCCTGTTTATCCTGGAAGTTCAGGATCGACCCTCCCCGAGTCCAAACTGCACTGGGGTCCTGAACCTGCCCTTGTCTTACATCTTACTGACTTGTGGTTTTCTGAAAATTGCTGTTAATGGACCTTAGCACATCCAAAAAGTGATTTTAAAAACATCAGTTGGGGAAGACGGGATGGCTCAGGGGGTTACCGGTAAGCACTCACTTTGCAATGCCGGGGACCGGGGATCAAATCCTGGCCCCGGACCATATGCTGAACTGGGAGCTCCCCCAGTTCAGTTCTCTCTCTGTCTCCGTCTCTGTATCTCTCTCTCTCTCTCTCTCTCTGTCAAAAATAAATAAATATATATATTAAAAACAAAAACAAAAACGTCAGTGGCATACAACTTTAGGTAAAGAAAACAAAACACCACGAAAAACAAAACACCTATTACTAATAATATTTTCTTAAGTTTAACAGAAATGTGTTTTTTTACTAATGATCACGGTTCTCTACAGAGGCTTTCAAATAATTAGTTGGAAAAAATTAAATGAAACTGTTGGTTCGGTATGCTGATTAAAAACTTATGTAGTATTGCATTTTGAAAATAACTCTTTGTTTTAGCAATTGAGTTGGTCAAATGTTCTTCACAATATAACAAAGAGTATTTTAATTTTGAAAAATTAATGACCTTAAATAACTGCTTTCTTCTATATTTCAGTAGCACTATTTAATATATGAGTATGTATATGTTTATGAAATCCTGTTTATTAATGTTTTCTAACTTTAAGGACAAATATTATACAAAGAAAATATATAGTCAAGAAAAAATGGTCTGTCTGTATGATAATGTTCTTTGCAATTTGTTGAGGTTTTTTTTTTCTTTCTTTCATGACCTGGTATGCAGTAAGTAATTTTAACAAAATATACAATCTATACTTGAAAATAATCTATGTGTATAATTCTATTTGGAGATATATGTGTATATAGACACACACATTTAAGTTTGCTATTTTATTTTATTTTATTTTATTTTTTGTTTGTGGGTACTGCAAACATATAGATTGGCATTTAAAAACCTTTCAATATGCATGCACTGTTTAAATTTTAAAAATAATTCTGGTCCAATTTTTTCTTAGTATATTTTCAGGTTATACTGTTATGTGATTTCAAATTTGTAATATCTCTCAATTAAATGATTTCTTATGTTATTATATAGGCACCCTCTGTTATCTTTACTTCATGCTTTTAGCTTTAACTTTGGTTTTGCCTGATAATTTCACTTTTTGTTTTACTATTTACATGACACTTTTCAGATATATTTAACGTAGTTTAAATGTGTTTCTTAAAAGCAGTAGCATGTATTAATACCTAAATTTAAAAACTACAATCTGATAATCTGAGTTAAATAGAAAAAGTTAACTCAGTTACTTATTGCATTAAGTACTGAAATGTATTTATTTTGTGTAGTTGTTTATCATGAATTTCCTTTCCTTGTTCTTTTCTGTCATTGGAGTATTAAGTCTTCTATGCTTACCCCCTTGTTTCTCTTGATCTTTAAGGTATTAAAATTTAAACATTGTTAGAAAATTTATCAGTTAATGTACATTAAAAAAAACCCAATAAAAATATTAAAATGTAGATATTTAAAATTATTCAATATTCCTATTCTTCTCCTCAGCATAACTAGGACTTTTGTGTTCTTACTACCCATTAAATACTCTCCCCTACTTTTCTGTTTTTGTTAATTTTAGTTTTACCTTTAACTATTGCGTATTAAAATCCCACTACTAAAAGAATGGTTGATTAATTTTTGTGCTCCCCTTTGTTTCTTGTTTTCCATCTTTCCTCTGCATTCCTTCCTCTTCTTAAGGCACTTTATTATTTTTATGTGGGTCAAGGTAGAAAATTCTCAGTCTTTACACTGCTTCACTTTTGAATAATATTTACAAAGCACAAAATCCTAGGTAAACAGTTATTTCACCTCAGCACTGTGAAGATAATTATTCCATTGTCCTCTGTCATACAGTGAAGTTTTTATCAATAACATAATTGTTCCTTTGTATATTTTCTGTCTTCTTTCTCTAGTTGTCTTTAAAATTTTTAATTTATCCCTTAATGATCTGCAGTTTCACTATGATGGCTCCACGAGTAGATCTGAATTTGTTTGTGCTAGCTGATGGGTGATCTGAAAAAAAATATCTCTTTTTTTAGGGTCTGAAAACTTCATGGCTATTATTTCTTCACATGTTTTCCATTAACCTCCTATTCTTATCATTTAGGATTGCTATTAGATATAGATTGAAGCCCCCAAAGCTTTTGTCTTCCTGTGCTGTATTTCTTGGTGACTCCCTCACTACTTCAGTTCTTTTTCTTTTGAAATGTACCAGACATATATAAAGGTATAATTATTATAGTACACATTTTATATAAAAAGAACATCCATGTATAGAACCACCCAGAACAAGAAATAGGTCATTGACAGAACACCGAAGCTGTTCCCTTCCCTCTTTTCTCAAAGGCTGCCACTATCCTGTCCTATGTGATGATAGGTTTTTTTCTTAAAAATGTACTACCTGTGTTTGCATCTCTGATCAATATCATTTAGCTCTGCTTGTGTTTGAACTTTATCTAAATGGAATCATAGCCTATGTATTTTTTTTCTAACTTACTACTTATACTTAAGATCGACTGTCATTCACATAGTACTCTGTTCATTTCTATTGATGTATAGATTTCATTGTATAAATAAACTATTTGTCTATTTGATTGGTAATGGAAATCCTGGATTTGGGGCTATGAACAATATGGTTCTGAATGTTCTTGCACACGTCTTTTGGTGCCATGAGCAGGAGTGTCTTTGGAATGTATACTTAAGAATGAAATTGCTGAATTTGTTAGTGTGGCCACCTTCCACTTAATTGATCATGCTTCACTGTTTTCCAAAGTTATTTACCAACTTATTTGGCTATCAGCTGTGTATGAAGTTTCTAAATTATTCTAAATGCCTACCAACATTTGGCATGGTCAGACTTAAAATTTTGTCAGTCTGGTAATGTATACTGTAAAGCACAGAGAGGTACTAAATCTCACTTCTGCCATGTTACTGGGTTTATCCAATGTATCGTGTATGTTTTTCCAGTATGTATGGTTTTCATGGAGTTCTTTTCTATAACAAGCTAGTCTTATTTCTGTCATTTGTTCTATAAGTTCCTATTGTTTTACAATGGACTTTTGCCATTTATATAATTCTTTGTGTATCCTAAACATACTTATTTTCAAAGTCTTATCAAATTGTCTTATACATTACTTTCTTTTGGAGAGAATTCAAGTTCCAAGTAAAGACTTTTTTATTTTATTTGCATTAAGTTTCAAGTGTTTAGGAATTTTTATTTTTCACACTTGTTTTGTGTGAGAATGTAGTTAATGTTTTCTCCCTTGCTCCCCATGCTTAGCCTTTCCTATTTAGAAGTTTCACTAATGCCTTTACCTAATTCTTAACATAGGGGTTTTGAAATCTCTGCCTCAAAGTAACCTTGTGAATACAGGTTCAATCATTAAAACAGCATGACACTTGGCATATTTCCATGTAAATAAGATTTTGTTTAGGATATGATGTCAATGGCAGTTTTAGTCTCCATAATATGGATATGCCAGGATTTATTGTATCACAGAGAAAAAGAATCAAAAGATAAATTTAAAAATGTCCAAGGTGATTATACGATTGGGGTTTTAGGGTCTTCACCTCATATTTCATTGTAGAAATACAGAAAAAAGTAAAAATAATCTCATAATATTTTATAAATATAACATTAATAAATGATTAAAGATTTATTTTTATTGTTTTTGACAGAGAGAGAGAGAGAGAGAGATACAGAGACAGAGAGAAGGGAGAGGGCCCAGAACAGTCTCCATAGTTGCACATCATTGGTTTCTTCACATAGTTTCATTTCACAGGTGGGTGGGGCTGCACAGGGCAGGAACTGGGCTGGGGTCCCACCCCAGTGAGAACCGAACTGGGGGCGCTCCCCAGTTCAACACATGGGTCCACACGGGCCGGGGCCGGGATTCAATCTTCGGTCCTCCGGCTACAAATTGAGCGCTTAACCCACTGAGCCATCCTAGCTTCCCTCATAAATGATTATCATTTAATAAGTGATTATTAATGAAATAGAGTCCTGGTTTTATCTATAAAGGATGTAATTTCAGTAGAAAATAAGTGGTTTGTTCATTTGATGAACATGGTCCATCTCTATTAGGTTAATTCCAAAGAAATCAAAACTTTTGAGACTGATAATTCTAAGAGGTTACGATTCTATAAAATGCAATAAGCACAAATGGCATTTTTTTCCTAAAAGTTTACCTTTTGTTGCATTGCAAGTAATTTTTCAGTTTGAACTATAGATGCATCCTGGAACTTCACTTCAGCTCGGGGTTTAATAGTGAGAAAAAGCAAATGAGCTGTCTTGGCTGAATGGCAGGCCAGGAAACATATGGCCTTTCCTTCCCTCCCCTAGTGAATTCGACTGGATGGGACAGCCACCACCACTTCCCGCTGTGAAACATTACACTGGGGTTGCAGTGTTTCTCAAAGCAGCTGTCAGGCACATACCATTCTCTTGCTCTTCAAAAGGGTGGAATTTCCCTCTGCTCTTGTTTTATCTCCTCAAACTCAGTATTCTCAAATTCTCCAAGCAGCGTTCCAAGCCTTGGAGAACTCAATGTGGCTTTAATTTTCTCTTGTTATTGAATAGGACACAATTTCTTGTGAAACTGAGTTTTTAATTTGCCAAGAAATTCTAAATAGGCTCTTTTGGTGCTAAGTCCATAAATAAACTTTATCTCTAGCACAAGGAAAAAAATAATTGAATCTCTAAGAATTGTAGCTTCATGGAAAAGAAGCTTAGGAAAGTAGAATTTGAAAGGAAAACAAAATGCAGACAGGCAGTGGTTTGAGTACTAACTTTGCCACTTTCTTGCCTGGTCATTTAGGTCAGTTTGCTTAACCTTTCTATGCCTCAGTTTCCTTATCTGTAAAATGGGGATATCTATCTATCTACCTATCTATCTATCTATCTATCTATCTATCTATCTATCTATCACCTATCACATACAAATGTTTAGAAGATTAAATGAGATCAAGATGTAGAGTGACAGACAGATCCTGTTTGTCCAGGCCCGAGGGGCTTCTTGGGATATAAGACTGTCGGTGCTAAAATGGGGACATTCTGGGCAGGCTGGCATGCATGGTTGGTCACTCAATAAGATGTCAAGTATTTACATACTACCTGATATCAATAAATGATAGCCACTATTTTACATGTGACAAATGTCTTTGAGACTATTCCCATGGCTATGTTTTCCACATAATCCCAACCTTACCTTCTATAAAAGACTAAAACATATAATTAAAATAATAAAATGCTTCATTAGTAGATCAGAACCTCTCACCATTTCTAGGGTCTACTTGGTTACTTCTAATAATTCTACAAATCAATATTTTTGCTAACTGAAGCCAAGTTTTTGAAAAACTTTACATTGCTCTATCAAGCTGTATACAAAGCACATATTTCTTAAAAGATACACATGTCAAGATAAAAAGCTCTGTCATGATAAGAAATGAACGTAGAATAATCTTTTTAGTACAATGACTAAAAAGTCATTTAAGGCACACCAAGCTTTTGGAGACAATATTTCCATCGAGAACATTTCTTGTTAAGACAGCAGACTGAGCTTACTTCTTTGCCTCACGTACCTGTCAATCCCATTCAGTGACAAATTTCTCTTTGGTCCTTAGCCACTAGCATTGCAGAAACTAGGAAGGGACTTAACAAGTTTTTCAGACTGTAGCAAAGTTCTGGCTGATGAAAAGCCATTGGGATCTCATGGACAAATCAGGGAAAAGGGAGGCAGGGCCCAGACATTGTTTTCTAAATTTGTCTGGTTTTAAGAATCACCTGGGGTTCTTGTTAGATATACACATTTCCAGGTCCCACCAACAGAGATTCAGGTTTCGGCTGCTGGTGGGAGCCCTTGAGTCTGCATTTGGTTCTTGTCCCTTGTGAGGCTTATGGTGGGGCAACTTTGAAAATGGTTCTCAACCAGGTAGTGTCAGTATACCTGGGTTCCTCCAGGATTTAGTGATGCTAAACATGCCACACTGCTTCAGCCAACATAACACACAAAAGCAAAACACTAGAACAGGACAACTGCTGTATAGAATTTTAAATGGAACTCTATATATCATTTAGTCGCTTCATTAATGTTTGTTAACCACAAGACTTAAAATTATAGATATCTCAAGGAGCTACTAGACTAAAAATGTAGGCTTACCTGGTAATTTTCCAGAAGATAACATCACTCTCTTTGAGGAATAAAGGAAAACTACTTTCAGACAAGTAATTATTTTTAACTAATTTGTTCCTGTTCTTAGTTTCTTCAAACATTATACAATGCTATGTTTTGTAGAAATACCAGGAAAGAGTTGTACTATTCATTTCAGAAGAGACATTCTGAAAGAAGAAAAATACCATGTGTAGAAAGACACATAGTAACAACTCTAACTCTTCATTCCCTTCCTCCTCACTGCTCATCAAGATGGCTTGTCCTCCTGTTCACATTTTTTTATTGTTAAATTCATTGGGGTGACATTGATCGGCAAGAATTAGATAGTTTCCAGATGTACAAATCTACATTACATCACCTATGTATCGCATTATGTGCTCACCACCCAGAATCAGCTCTCCTTCCATCACCACACATCTGGTGCCCACTCCCACCTCCCCGCCACCGCCCGTTCACATTTTTATTTCTCTGGGGTGGTTCTCAGATATTTTAACTAGCTCTGTATACCCATAAGGTTTTATTTGCCCAGGGTATCAATGTTGTGACATTGTACTATAAGATGTTCTGTAACATGTTGCCACTGAAGGTGATTGGGAAAAGTGTACAGAAGAGCTCTGTTTCCTACAACTTCATGTGAATCTTTAATCATCTCAAAATTAAAAATGTAACTAAAATTATATTTATTTATTCATATTCCACTTATGACAATTGATTTTGAGGCTTTAAAAATCTATGTAGAGTTCCCTAAGAATCATGAAGCTATGTAGTTTGCATTCTTATCAGAACAAAAACTTTGAGTCACCTGATCTGCTCTGATTTGGATCTTGCTTCTATCAAGCACATCTGCTGTTGCCTTGAATAAGGAAGAATAAATCTCAGGTCCAGGAGACAGGCCTGAGGCCTTGGAAAACCAGTAACCAAAATAGATTATAATGGGGTCTGTCTCACGCAAGCCTGGCCTTACTCTTGTACCGATACTGTAATAGAAATGCCCTGAACAGCAGGTTGTGCTCTGAAGACTGATTAAACAGTCCTTAGATGCTGTTGCTTTCTTTCAGAGGCTTTTAGTTAATGGAATTAACTAGCGCATTTATCATTAGAATAAAAGAGTAGTTAAATAAACAAATCTACATTAACAGGCTTACTTGTGGAACAACAGCTGCTCCAAGGTTCCAGAGGAGGAAGGGGAATGAAAAACCTTATCCGAGTCTAAGACATTTCCAGATTGAAACTGCCTGATGTTTAACCCAATTGAAATGAATGTTTGGAATATGTGTGGACTATATAAAGTTTCCAAGTCCTTTTTTTCCCCCACTAGATTTTTTAGCTCTATAACTTTATATTTATAGACTTAATAAAGAAATGGCTTAGTTGGCTAAGGTTCCAGAACAAAAATGATACTTGTTGGTCCTGTATACAATGTAACTTTCATTGATAGATAGTATAATAGGTTCTTTTTACTCATATCTTCAAAAATTAATATTTAAGTAGTTTTCTTTTGGAGTAAACTGTGTTTCATAAGAATGACTCTGGATACCTTTTTCTACGCATAATTGTAAGGGTGACACTGTATTTTCTATTTCCAGGATTTAGCACTCTTAGCTTGGTTTGACAATGTAAGTTAGCTTAAAGCAGTTTAAAAGTTTTTCTTTTCTTTGCTTCCCTCCCCTCTTGCCAGCTTTAGCCCCTGTCTACATATCAGTTTCAATGACTCTGTTAGCACTTCAAAACTGTATGAATACCAGTTTCAATTACTCCATTTTCTCAAGACTGATGGCTACCTTGCTAATTTATAGGACAACTAGGTTTAACAATGTGTTTTCTCAAGTTTACAGGCTACCTTATAGAACTATTTACATTGACTTGAGGGTACCATCTTTGGACACCACTTTCATCAATAACCAAAGATTTCCCTCCCTCTACAAACCTCTTTACTGAAGATCACTCCCATCTTTTTCCCATTCTGCTTCTTTATACCTGCCTATAAAACCTTCTGGCCCTCCCAAGAGAGAGGAGCTGACCTTTGGACAAGAATACCCCCAGGATGCTGGCATTTTGAATAAACCTGCTTTTCTTGCCACCAACCTTGCTTGTTAATTATTGTCTTATAAGTGGCAGATAGCTACACCTCACCCAGGTAACATAATAGGTAATGTCAGGACCAAAATTTACTTTCCATCTCTTCATAGAAATATAAACCGCTTGTTAAATAGCACCTAGACTAGCAAATGCAAGGGCATTATAATGAATAATCCTAAACACATATGATCTTAGAGAATACTGGAACTGATATTCATTAATACTGATGGCATTAAATGCAAGCCTGATTAATTTTGAAAGTCATTAATTGGCATGTTGAATAAATGTAATGCACATCACTGCCAAGTGCAGCCTGTTTGTGGGAAGATGGGAAATTATTACAGCACAACATCACACCAGAAAACACACTATCAAGATTCACAGACATTACATGTGACAATGGCTCCTTCCCTAGGCATAGACACTTACATCATGATTGCCCAAGAAAGAGTAGTTGATGAAGGTCACCCACAAGTCTAAGGCAGAAAGACAGTTCCTTTATGAAATAAACTGTCTTGTTATATCTGGCCTCTTAAATGATCACACTTACTATTACTGCATTCAAGCAAACAGGTTGGGGACAAACTAGATTAAGTGGAATTAAAAACGGAGGGTCTGGTATATCTAGATAGGTGTTTGTTAGAATACGCTTAGCTATAAGTTGCATTTAGAGATGTTTGTTATTTATCTTTAACACCATATAGCCTTCCATCATCAGTACAAGTTGCCAAATGTTCTACTAAGTTGAATTAAACTCCCCTGGGACTCCTCTCAAGTCAGGAAATCAGCCAGTGGCATCATGGAAATTTTCCTTTTTTATTCACCAACCCTGATCTGGGTTCACAACCTGAATTAAGTCCTTGTTGTGCAATGATGTGACCTTGGGGACGTTCTGTGACTTTCCTGTGTTTCAATTTCCTCATATGTAAAATAAGGGTTATGTGGGATTCAGAAGTATCTAAAGTACCTTGCACAGAACATGGCCCGGAATTAATAGTGGTCACCGTCAAATAAAGCATATCAGCAGGCTTGATTTGAAATTTATTTTCTCCTTTAGATGACTTCACGATAATAAATCTGAGACTGTAAAATCCTGTCATGCCTCCTCTCTGATACATGGCAAACAAAGCAGAACTGGGCGGGCTTGTGTTTTTACAGCTAAAAAAGCTACATGGCGCCCTCTCGTGGTAAGGAGGCAAAACAACCGAAGGACATTTATTTTACTTAGGATTCAGACTGAAATTGATCACAGAAATATAATACAAAGCTATAGCATCAAATATAATTAATATTTGGACAGTATTTTGACTGTCACACCATCCTGTAAAACAATAAAACAAAGGAAAATTTTTGTATCTACTACACAACAAATTGCTCTTGAATCATATGAGCAACACAAGAACCAGCCAGAAACTATTTTATTTTTCAATCAAATGTGAACCACTTCTATTCATCTTTGCATCCAGGAATAAGTATTACATAAGAAAACATGTTCAGTAGGATGAATTAACTGACCTCTTTCCAAATTCATATAGTAGTACAAAATTCTTTCATGGGATTTCTGATAGTTTAGAAAAAAGAAATGTGCTGTAGACTCTTCAATGATTTTCTCTAAGCGTTAGTTGTTACAGAACTTCCCCTAACTTGACATCAATGGGGCTGTTACCATCTGGCTCCCGAACACTCAAAAATTTCCATTTCTACTAACACTACTGCCCTTCAAATTCAATCAGGGCTATAATAGCAGATAGAGGTTGGAAGCATGAACTCTGAAGCCAGACTGGGTTTAAATCTTCATTTCACCATTTATTAGCCTTATGAGCTCTATGCCTCAGCTACAAAACATCAGGGTTAATACCAGCTACAGGACTGATTATGCTCATATACAGACAATGATTAGAACAGAGCCTGGAATGATTATTAATGAGCAGTGGTTATGTGCCCATCCTCAGTATGATAGACAATGCATCAGAAGCTTAAGATACAGGGGAAGCCAGATGGCTCAGTGGGTTAAGCGCTCACTTTGCAGCCCTGGGGACTGAGGATCGAATCCTGGCCCCGGCCGGTGCGGACCTATGTGCTGAACTGGGGAGTGCCCCCAGTTCAGTTCTCTCTCTGTCTCTGTATCTCTCTCTCTCTCTCTCTGTCAAAACCAATAAATGATTAAATAAATAAATAAAAGTATCTTTAAAACAAAAAATTTAAAAAAAAAAAAAAAAAGAAGAAGCTTAAGATACAGGCCCTGCCCTCAAAGGGTTTATAGTCTCCCCATGGGAAGATCTTGCTAGAAGGGTAGGCTTCTACCCCACTTCCTGGTTTGCTGGAAGAGGACTTTTCCTTAAACATATCCCTGGCTTCTCATGTTCCTATTTATGTTCTCCCCAGGACAAGTGGTGACTCACTTGGAGTGAAGTGACTTTAAGGATGATCCCTCAAAGAAGAGGTATATAGTCTGATGCAGTTAGAGGCTCATTTGACCCTCACTCTATAGTACATCCTACAGTGTAGCACAGTCAGTAATAAAATGGTAACTTCGTTTCCATCTGCCAGCTATTTGATCCAGTTCTCCGTTGGTTCAGATCTCAGTCTGAGAAGTGGAGAACTATTTACTGAGGAGACCCTGCAGACCCCAACAACATACTGATGAACTAAAACAAACAAACAAACAAAAAACAAACACAAAAACCAATTCAATGCTACCTGTATGCTGTGAACCTACCACACAAATGTTCCCAGAAATAAGAGTTTGGTGTAGGCTGAAGCACTAGAAAAGAGTTTCATGGAAGTGGAACTTGAATGGGATAGAATTTGGATGATGGAAAGAAAAAAAAAAAGACTCCTTCTGTAAGCAGAGTACTTTTTTTCTAAGACTTATAGCAGTTTATACTTCTATGCAATTGAGATAAAATATAAAATGTTAGTTAAACTTAGAAAGTCATATTCCTGTCTGATGATTACATAGTGACATAGCCAAACTATGGCAGAGAAACAGGTGACAGAGTTTCTCACTGCCTGGTTTTCCAGTCACATGCAACCCAACTGCCAGGAATGCTCTAAGTCCTTTACATGTATTAAGTCACTTACTCCTTACAGCCACATTATGCTATAGCTATTATTATTCCCCTCATTTTACAACAGAGGATCCTAGGCATGCTGGTGATGGGGGCACCCGAGGGCAAACGCATCCCAGACCTGCCTGGTGCTCCTGTAACACTTGGCCCCTTGTGGAGATAGATGGTCTCTTTGTAGAGAGAAGCTAAGACCCACTTGTGATGAAGTCTTTCCTCCAGGACATCACCACAGTTCTGTCACCTGATTTCTTTTACCAGGAGCCAACTAGACTCATTCCTCAGGCTCCATTACAGATGGATCAAGGAGTCTCACTGTAGCTCTTGGAGTAAGACATAGCCTTCTGCATGGAGGGGCTGCTGAGAGCTAGCGAGCGCCGAGTCAAGTTCAACCCTGCTTTGCAAGCCGTGAGGGGATCTGCCCTGAGATGGGGAGCAGATCAGGACATATGCTGGAAACACTGGAGGCCAAAGGGTTGTGGTGGGAGTACTGACCCCTACCTTATAAGCCAGGGGATTTATTGTTCTCAGATGCATTCTCTTTTGTTTTTAGTAGTTTAGTAAATTTAAAAAGACATTTAAACCCCTACATGTCACACTGGTGTCAGGAGACGGGCAGATGGAGGGTGTAGACTGTTGCCTGAGCTTGGGCCATAGTTTCAGAGTGACCGTGCGTCTCTGGGGCCAGCAGTGGTCGGGGGATTGACATGACAGAAGCCCTGGGAGAAAACGAATCCAGAACAGAAGCTCCCGGTGGAGGGGGCAGCTGGTTACGTGTCCTGACTACATAAAGCTAGCACCAAGCTTAGTAATTTGGGGTTTGAATGGCTAATAGTTACTGAGGACCACCTACTGCCATGTGCTGTTACATAAATTATAAGCACTTTCCCTATATTAACTAGTTTAACCCTAATAACAACCCTATGAGGTAGGTGTGGAAGCTGAGTACTGTGGAGCCAGGATTCGAATTCAGACAAGCTGCCTCTAGAGCCTGTGTGTTTACCCACCAGAGGGAATCCAAACACCTTGGAAAACTGAAGAGAAAATATCTGTGGAGAAAGAGAGAAGATTCTGGAAAAGGTAAAATGAGGGAGGGAGATCTCAGAAGAAGATGGGAGGGGCTGGAGAGGAACAGATGAATGACAGGTTAAGTGAGAGAGTTTATGCTGCATTCAAGATTACAGCAGCCAAGCATGAAAACTCCTGTGGGGAAATAGAGAACATTGTTTTTCATTGTCTGTGTCTAATGCTTCCAATAGCTAGATTCTCTGTGCACCCATTGCCTGCTGTTTCTGGTGATTCTTATTCATGCTCTGTGTCCTCATATTTCTGTCTATCACTGAGGGTTGGGGTTGTATTTGAAGAGTAATTTACAGAAAGATTTTGATGCCTAGACTTGTATAAGCATCCTCAACAAAAGACTTTTGCTTGTTTCTGGGGTGTGGGGTGGGGGTGGGGTGCTGGCAATCTGGGATCAGCTTAATTCAAGTTCAAGGCTTGAGGTTTTCTGAACCACAGATGATGGTAAACCAAGCCTTGTAGGAGCTGGTTTATTTCTGATTTACGCTTTCTGCTGTGGTTGGCGAGGACTTTTGGGTCTCATGCCAAAGCAAAGAATGACTTACCAGGGTGAAAGTGTTATAAAAATAACGAGAAAGCAATTAATGATTGCTATACAGTCTTGAAGGGTGGGTTCTGCATTTCCTCTTCAAACCTCTGCTGTCTCTGCTCCTATCAGTAAAAGTGATCCTGGGCTATTGATGGGGGCACGTGGCATGGGGAAAGGTCAGGGTAAAGAGCACAGTCAGTGAACTGGAGAGAACAAGTACAGATATGGTTGAGCAGAAGCTCAACGCTGAGATTTTAGAAAGACCCAGAACAATCTAACACACTCTGCTTCAGCGCCAGACTCAGTAATGAGAGGGCCACACGCCCTCTCACACTGTGACATCCTCTCACACCATGAAGAAACAATGAGGGGAGAGGGAGGCGGTCACGGGGTTCTGTTCAGGCACAGACAGGCCTGGCCCGATGGGCTCCATGACCTTGTCTTTCTTGTTACCCCGTCTCTTGGCTGCTGAGGGGGCTCCCAGAACCCAGTGAAGGCCACCTCAGCACCATGACCCAAACTGGCAGGGGTGGGGATGATCATTATCTGGGGTTTGATTTTATTTCATCCTATTGTTAAGCGAATAAGTTCACCTGTTACTGTTTCATGGCTGCTGGCAGAAGACAGCTACTTGTTCTTCAGAGGGAAGGGACATCAGTCCTTATGATGCAACAAGCAGCATGACCACCAGCACATTTGCACTGGTTTCCCTTGTGACCCTGTCCCCGCCCAGTCCCATGGGGAGAACATGGAGGGCCCAGGTGGACACCTCTGAAGGGTCGGTGATGCCGTGGGTTTGGGAAACCCCCTGTTTTACAACCAGCTGTAGACAGCCTCCCCGTTGTCCCAGGGGAAGACATTGTCGCATTCCTCAAGGTGGCTCTTTACAAACTACCCTGAAAAATGGCCTAGATAACGTGTGGTCAGGGCCTTGCTTTCTTAGCATAACCAGCAAGAATATGCAGGCACATTTGGGCTCCTCATGGTAACTTTCCTAATAGAGATGGTGTAAGGGATGACTTGAAATGTGTATAATCTTCAGAAAATATTATTTTCCATTCATATTTCCTAAATTTTCATCACCTGATCTGGGTCGAAGCCCCGTTGTTAGGATTCTGCTAGTGATGTGATCAGTCTGCCCAGCTAGCGCACATCCTCCACTACTTCTCTCCTGAAGTTTGCCTCCTTGTTCTAGCCAGCGGTGCTTGTTTTCAATTATGTCCTTTTGCATGTTCTGCTTATTTTGAAAGCAGCATGCACAGTGGCATGATTGCTGATTTTGGCCCTAAGAAAACTGCCTTTAGGTTCAAGCTCTACCATTTGCCAAGTAAGAGATCAACAAGCCCATTGTCCGCTCAGGTAGTGAACTTGGGGTAACAGAGAACTTTCCCTTTACTTAGTAAAGGATAGCTCAAGATTATACTTTTGAAAGTCAAATTTCTCTTCTTCCCTCTAGAACTTGTTCCTCCACCTGCATTTCCTATCTCACTCAGACACTGTGGTCCATCCAAGCAGATTCTCCATCTTCATGCCGCTCATAGTCAAGGCTTGCCAGTTTACCTTCTGAATTGTTCTTACCCTTTCCTCATGTTCCCTGATGACACTATTTATCATGATCTAATGTTTCACCGGCATCATTAAATAGCTCCCTAAAGAGCATTTAGCCTGAGGCTTGCCACCTTTCAATGGTTCTGTCTCAATACAGCCTGATCTTTTTCATTTCTCTCATTTCAAATGCCTCATCTAGTCTAGTCTCCTTACAGCATGTTTTTTCCTTACCTTCTACACCTCATTTTGTATTATTTTATACTGAAATGTTTACCTTGAATATCAATCTTCTCTTTGACTAAGCCTTACTCCTTTAATTTTTAGAAACATGTTCCCTTGGTTTGGCTAATAGGCATAGAATGGGATGGGAAAAAATGTTTCATCTCAAGCAGCCCACCCTTTTCCTGTTATCATAGGGAACATTTGAATGGCATTTTCCATCTTAAAGGGAAGAGTTTTCTCTAGAGGACCTGGTCCAGAGTTGCTCTGGTAAAATCCATTATCCTACCTTGACTGGGAATGGATGTTCCTCCTCCAGCTGTCTGCCGTATCTATGGCCTGACCGCCTTGAAGCTCTTTAAGCATTTCCAGGAGACTTAGAGTCCCTGGTACACAGTGGTGCCTCACAGGGCTCAGACTCTTTCTCCAGCTAGGATTAATGCAGGTAAGAAGTAATGTGGAAGGGATGCTGGGATGGCTCAGCAGGTCGAGAGCTCGTCTTGCAGCCCCAGGTTTCAAGGATTGAGTTCTGGCCTTGGCTGGTGCAGACCCATATGCTAAACTGGGGTGTGCTTCCCATGTGGGAGGCCCCTGGCTTGCAGTGTGGGGGCGTGCCTCCCATGCGGCCCCCTGCCCACCTGTGTGGAATGGAACTATGTCAAAAACTGATGACGTACAACTATGGAGACTGCTCTGGGCCCTCCCCCTTCTCTCTGTCTTTCTCATGAAGAAAAAAAAATAACGTGGACTTTCAAAATAAGTGCTGCACCCTGGAAGCCAATAGGGCAAATGCTGCCCTTAGACGCATGTTATTTGACTCATGCAATGTTTTAAGGAACAGGACATTATATATATATATACGAATATCAGGATTTCTGGCTTCTTAGAAACACCCAACCACATTGGCAATATAGGGCCCTTATTCTGGCACATGACCAATGGGAAAGATTGAGTCTCAGTGTCCCTTTTAGATGGAGATGGGTCTCCCCAGTTCACCGCAGGTCCCTAACTCATGACCACTCCTTACTTCTCCACCGGGCCCATTTATGTTACTTGTCTGTTCCCTGAGGGCATTTGAATTGATGACCTCTTATTCAAAATGTTATGTATAGCTTATATTTACGCATATATTATCATGTTTCAA
The DNA here is from genome assembly GCA_004027555.1 of Craseonycteris thonglongyai. NCBI lineage: Eukaryota > Metazoa > Chordata > Mammalia > Chiroptera > Craseonycteridae > Craseonycteris > Craseonycteris thonglongyai. Next base: position 901 of record PVKE010019614.1, on the reverse strand, counting down.
TAATAGGTCTGCTCTGTATGCATCTTGTGTAGATGATTGGATTAGCATATACCGGTAGTTTTGCCCTTGCCAAATCTAATTTGTAAATGGCAACACTCTCCTAGAATGCTATACTCATTAAGTTGTTAGTGTGATAAATATTCTGTCTTTTATGTGCATATTCATTTCTCTTCCAAATCATTTTCTCATGTTGGCGACTTTAGTCATTGTGTTTGGATGGGTGTCACAGAGATGTTGTGAAGCTACGGAGTATAAATTTTCATTTAGGTTTTGTTTGGTTGTTTATTCATTTAAGTTTTCTTGTTCAATTACTTCTTTGAGTATATTCTCCTGCAGATTTTGACTTCCAGGCAAATGGAGTTCTGATAAAGGCCTCATCAGAATTTATCAGAGAGGCAGGCAGACACAGGTGCTGTGGGGGGTGGGGGTGGGGCAACACCATCCTCAGCAATGAGAAAAGTTAAGGGCTTTTCTCAGAGAACTGGGTTCTTTTCCTGGAGCAACGGAATGATTTTCTCTTCCTGATATACTATATTCTAACTTCACAAATGACTTCCCCCCGCCCCCCTCAGCTAAAGAATAAAAATGAAAGATTCTTTTCACTTTCTTATATCTAGGAACTGGAACTCACCATATTTATCCCAAAACACCTCCTTCAATTTTTCTCCCAAAGTTAGCAAATGTCCACATTTATAATATGCTAATATTTCCTATAGCTACCACAATTTGATTACTTCTAACATGAAATATTAACATGTATTCCTGCCATTAACATGTATTCCTGCCATTCGTCTGTTGATGAAACAAAGGGAAAGATAACATGGCTAAAGTGGAAAACAATGCCAGGGCATTTAAGAGGGCATTCTCAAACATTCAGTATAGTAGTAAGAAATGCAGCCTA
>PVKE010019613.1:0-28315 GCA_004027555.1 Craseonycteris thonglongyai | reverse complement strand
TAATATTATTGAGGTTTACTTTAATGTTTGAGAGAAAGTGAGAGAGAGAAACAGACAGAGAAAAGGGGAAGGGCCCAGAGCAGTCTCCATAGTTGTACATCATTAGTTGTGACATGGTTTCATTCCACACAGGTGGATGTGGGGCTGCACGGGGCAGGAACTGAACTGGGGGCCTCCTGCATGGGAGGCAAGAACCTTCACCACCATCCCAGTGGTTACCAGTTGTGCCACAGTTCAGCACATGGGTTTGCAAGGGCCAGAGCTAGGATTTGATCTCCGGGCCTCACAGTTGCAAGGCAAGCGCTCACGCTGTTGAGCTATCCTGGTATCCCTCCAGTTAGTTTTTATTCCGTGAACTTTAATTCTATCCAACATAGGTTTTTTTGCTTTGTTGTCTTGTTTTTAAGTTGTTGTTATTTGTTTTTTTGTTTTGGTTCCTAGGATAAAGTGACTTACCTTTTGCTGAATGAGCAATTGATTTTGATTCCCTTAAGTCTTAGCCTTGGGAGTGGGAAGGAGGAGAAAGGGCAGGATCAGAGTGACAGTGGGCAGAGAGATCAAAGTACTGTCAACAAAAATAGCATTGACTGGTTGGCTTATAAACAACAGAAATATATTTCTCACAGTTCTAGAGGCTAGAAGTCTGAGATCAGGTTGCCAGCTAGGTCAGATTATGGTGAGAGCCCTCTTCTGAGCTGCAGACAGCTGACTTCCCCTTGAATCCTCACCAGGAAGCAAGCTCCCTGGTGACTCTTAACTGGGTACTAGTCTCATTCACGAGGACTCCACCATCATGATGTCATCTAATCGTAATTACCTCCCAAAGGCCCACCTCCCAGTACTGCTGCATTGGAGGTGAGGGGTTGGGGGAGGCAGTTTTGATATATGAATTTGGAAGAGAGGTAATATTGAATTCATGATAAGTACTAATAATCATCTCTAAATGGCTTATGGACCGGGCTTCACCAGCTCCATTTGCATCCTGTTGGGGTGCTTTTGAAGGCTTTTGGGAGCAGAGTCATAACATTATCATCCACTTTGAGTATGCACTTAGTCAGGCTTAGCTCCGTCACAATCATTTGGGGGAAAAGAATTACCTCCTTTAATCCTGTAAAAATGTTGTAAATCTGAGTATACTCCAGAAAATGGTCATATTCCCTGTGAGATGAGCTCTTCAAAAATAAAAACAGGAAACATTACTAAAATCCAGTGGGGAGTTGGGGGGCAATTTACTAAAACATAATTGAAGATACATTTATTAATATCTATGTCAAGCTTTGCAACATACTGTGTTGTGAATGAGACTGCCCCTTAAGAAAAATATTGTCTATCAGAAAAGAAAGCCAAGTAAACAAGTGATTGAAACAGAGCGATGCATTGCATACTGGGAATATGTGCAAAGTGCTGTGTGAGCACAGAAGAAGAAATACACAGTTCTGTAGGAGATAGAGAAAGGAGCCTTAACTGAAAATTTGAACTGGAACATGGTATAAAGAGTTCACTAGGCTGTTGGCTTATTCGGGTAAACAACATAAAGGCATGGAGACACAGAAATCCAAGTGGTGTTCAGGGAATGAGAAGTGGCCTATTGTGGCCAGAGTGTGGGATACGCAGGAGAATTGCAGGAGTGGCCTGGCAGAAATGTCCTTGAGGGGCTTCAAATGCCTCACGAAAGACATTGGATCTTATCCAGCAGGCAGCAGAAAATTTCCCTAGATTTCTAGCCAAAGGACTTGAGCAGACCCACAGTGTTTAAAGCATCCCTGAATAAAAGAGAATAGAAGAATGAAAACCAGGTAGACAAGTGTTGGAATAAGACAGAAAGCAATGCAGGGGAATCTGTACCAAATAAGAAAAGGAAAGTGCAGGAAAGGAGAAAGTAGAGAGATTTTAGATCACAGAGATAAAATTGAAAGACAGACAAATCAGTTGATTTAATTAGAATATGACCTTTTTAAATTGAAAGAGAGAAAAGTGTCAGACTGCCAAGGGAAACATGTATTAATAGTAATATCAGCAGCAGATCATAAACTCACAATTTGAGGATATAGTTAAACTCAAACAAGATTCACCTTCTTTGACAAATAGACCAATCCTTTTCCTACATTGGAGACTGTCTATCCTTGTTCAATCAGAGTCAACTGGGCAGAAATTTTCTTCTAGAAAATAACAATAGGATCTGAGATGTTAGTTACACATGTCATTTGTCTTCACTGTTAGCAATACTGTTTCATTGAGCCCTTCTCAACACATTGGTTACTTAACAACTTGGTTAAGCAAACAACCCTTACCCCAACAGATATTCGTTCATTTATCATTCAACAAACATTTACTGAGCACCTGCTGTCTGCCACGAGTTATGCTAAGTCCTAAATATTCAATGGTGACCTAGATAATACAGATTCCTTCTCTAACTGAAACTTGAACTAAAATTTCAATCTACTGGGAGAGAGAAATTATTTAAGTAGCATTTCCAATACAGTGTGCTAAAATGCCGTGAAGAGCGATATTTCTCCTACTTCTGATTCGTTAAGTGTAGAGTGAGACCTGAGGTTGTGCATTTCTAACAAATTCCCTGGTGAGGTTGATGCTGCTGGTCTAGGGGACCACACTCTGTGTGACATAGGAGTATGTAACTCAGTCTAGGGCATTGTCACCCAAACCCATCTGAAGAGAAATTGCCAGGAGAATGAAGTCCCCGGCACTTCATAATTTGAGCAACAGCAATTAATGACCAAAGAAGAAATAATAAGCACAATGCATGCATACTTGCAGAACTCTGAAAAGACAGAAGCAGAAAATATGAGCTCATCCTTGAGCAAGTGGGGATGAGCGTGCACACCTGAAACCTCAAGCAGAACAGGTAGAGCCAGGGCCATGAAGGTCTAGAGATAGGGGTTGGGACAGAGCCCTCACTTGGTCTCTTAGGCTTTCTTTCTTTCTTTCTTTTTTTTGCAAAGTGTAGAGGGACTAGTATTTAATACCTAGCCTTAACTTAAGTTGTACCAGTACTTTACAAATAATTTTCTGTGTGTGTTTTTGCTTCAGTTAACTATTTTATCAATAAATGCACTTTATCCCATGGATTCATATCTTCTCAACTAATCCTTTTGTTACCCTAACAAAACCTCTAGATCTTAAAGAAAATAACTGAGCTAGGAGAATTTAACTTACCTGGGTCCTGAAACTACGTAAATACTTGGGCACTTTGTCTTTTTTATGAAAATGAAAAAGCCAAGAGAAACAGGAAAAAAAAAATAATGGGGAAAGGAAAACTATTGCACCAGCCTATTTTGCACATTGCAAACTCAGAGTCCTAGTACATGCAACACAAGACACAGAAATATAGCAATCTGAAGATACCAGTAAAAGACCCTTCCCTACGGAAATGCTCTTTACTTTGCATTTTAATACAAAGTAATGCAGTATAAAGAATCTAAAATGTGTGCATAAGTTCCAATATTTATATCTTTACCATTAGCAGAAAATATTTAAATGTGCATCTAAGTCAGCATCCTGAAAAATGGCTCACCTGGCTGTCAGAGTTCTACCAGACCATATTCTGTGAGCTCATTACCCTCCAGGAAGCTGTAATTCTTAGCCCTGTGTGTCCTGGTAAAAAGCCTCAATACAGAAGTGAGCCCTGGGGAAGGAGGCAGATCATGCCTCTTCACTTGGAGGAATGGCCAGATGCTGGTCAAGAATGGTCAAGAAAAGCCAGAAGTCATAGCTTTGCACTTCTTAGCTTTTGTTATATTGGTAACCAGCAAGTATATTTCTGAAGATTGACCCTTAACACCCTTAGACTCTTTGGGAGTTTTCTGCACTTGCTCTTGGTTACATTCATTAGCAGACACCCTCCACCCCCCCACCCCACACACACACACAAATGAGTTAAATACGTGGTTTGTTTTCTATGTTCTTTAATCCTTTGATAACCATCAGATACCAGAGTCCTCCTGTTGTTCCCAGCTGCCCACAGACCTTCTTGGAAGTGACCAACAGCCAATGTTCAGAAGCCATTTTATTTCTATGTTCCTTTGGGAACTGCTCCCTCCATTGCTTGGAGAATTCTCCCTGCCCCCATTTCATGTGGCTCAAGGAAGGCTTTCAACCACAGTGACCACCTTAGCACCACCCCCAGAGAGGAGTAGCCACGTGACCCAGGCCTGCCCAATCAAAGCCTTTCCCTGGGATTTATGCATGGTTTCTGGTCATTGGAAAAATAGGAACCCAGTGGCCAAATTCTGCTACCTAAAGGTACCAGAACTAATGAGACCAACACAAGAGACAAGATGAAATGAGAGTTGAAAATTATGGAGAGGATGCTGGGATGGTTCAGCAGGTTGAACACTTGCCTTGCAACTACAATGTCCAGGGATTGAGTCCTAGCCCCGGCCTGTGCAAGTCCATGTGCTGGGCTGAGGCACAACTGGTAAGATTCTCACCTCTCATGCAGGAGGCCCCCAATTTAGGGCCTACCCTGTACGGACCCACATCCACCTATGTGGAAGAAAATAATGTCACAACTAATGATGTTCAACTGTGGAGCCTGCTCTGGGCCCTCCCCCCTTCTCTCTCTCTCTATCTCTCGCTCTCTCTCACCTTCTCTCAAAAACAATAAAACAAATCTTTAAAAACATAAAAATATGGAGAAATTCATATAATAGGGAATTAGAATAGCTAATTCCTTCCACCTCTAAAATCTTATAATTTTTAAAAATATATTCATGAGTACTTGTAGTTTAATAAGTTCTTTTTCTCATGTAATACCGGTATGTATGGAATTAAGTTGGGACTTAATCTGGTAGAATGAAAAGAATACTGAACATGGAGTAAAGACAGACTAGAATTAAATTTCCATCCCAAAATTATTGAGTTACATCAGCAAAAGTTGTTTAATGTTCTGGAGCCTCAGTTTCTCCTTTATCATAAAGATATGGGTAAAAATATTTCCTCCCCAGGTTGTTAAGAATTAAAGGATGTAATAGTCAAAAAGATATGTTGGTGAACTAACTGCAAAACTAAGGCAGGGGGTGGAAGGATTTGGAGGGGATGGGAAGTGAAATCAGAAAATCTCTGAAAATGCATAAGATAATGCAAAGTAATGAGTGTTCTATTTTGGGAAAAGTGCTAAGAAATCAGACACACAGTGTCCAGAAATTGTATGGCACTTTAATGTTCTGATTTGATCAAGGGAGCCCCCCAGTGGCTAATAGATAGGACACATCTAAATTCTGTTCACAGAGGTGCTCCCAGAAGATGAACAAGGACTCATTGTCACATTATATTACTTAAAAAGACGACAGAGACCATTCCCTCAATCTTCCACATATAAGAGATGAGGAAACAAAAGTACGAAGAGGCTGTTCATACATATTTTTAAAGTTAGAAATCATATCATTTACTTAGAAAGTGAACACCTTAAATTTTTCCTATGAGTGTCAAAACTCAACAATTGCCAGCAAAAGAGCTACTCTTATTTTCAAAATGTACAACTAAGGCATATGATTCCCAGACCAATAGAATAGAACAAAATTGCATGCTGACTTCCTAGGACAAGTTAGCAAAGACCATCCATTTTCTACCTGGCCCTCTTGGTAGGCTCACCTTGGAGGAAATCAGCTGCCATGGGGCACATCTGCCTACCTTGAGGTTTACCAGGCTGGAGAGTTTGGTCCAGTGCTCCAGTGGTCAGCCCCACATGAGTCCTGAGCATCCACTGCCGTGAGAGGGAGCCACTGCATGTCCCTTCAGCTTGAGACTTCAGGTGACTGCAGCCCCAGCTGATATCTGATGGCAAATGTGTCAGGCACCTCAAACCAAAATTGCCTACCCAAACTCTTCTTGAAGTACTTGCCTACAAAACTGAAAGCAAATAAAATGATTGGTTTGAGCCAGTACATGTTGGGGTCATTTCTAATGCAAGAATAATAACCGGAACATTATTCCCAATCAAAAATTTTTTTTAAGGAAAAAAGATTTATTTTATTGTTTTTGACAGAGACAGAGAAAGGGGGGAGGGCCCAGAGCAGTCTCCATAGTTGAACTTCATCAGTTTTTGATATGGTGGTGTTTCCCACAGGTGGGTGGGGGCTGCACAGGGTGGGAACTGGGCTGGGGGCCTCCCGCATAGGAGGCACACCCCCGAAAGCCAGGGGCCAAACCGGGGGGCAAGAACTGAACTGGGAGACTCCTGCATGGGAATCACTCCCCAGTTCAGCATATGGGTCCGCACAGGCCAGGGCCAGGATTTGATCCTTACTCCCTGGGGCTGCAAAGTGAGTGCTTAGCCCACTGAGCCACACTGGCTCCCCCTATCCCCACTCAATTTTAATATCTCTTGGTACTCAAAGTTTCTGTTTTTGTCCCAGTCTGCTAAACACAGGAAAGCTCTAGCAAAATCACATTCATCTGAGATTCAGGTGTTTGTAAGATACATTTCCAACAAAGGCACATAGAAAAGAGGAAATGATGTGATGTGGACTTGTACATCCGGAAACTATCTAATTGTTGCCATTCAATGTCACCCCAATAAATTTAACAAGAAAAAAGAAAACAGGAAAATCATGAAACTGAAACAAAAGTATACAGACACACTTCCCACAATTTAGACTGATTTTTTTTCCTTTTTAAGAAGAAATCAATTTTGCTGTTCAGAATGAACACACAGAGAAGCATAGATGAACTCAGGGCTTTGCACTCCAGAAAAACATGGGAGAAAACCCCTATTATCAGACCACTATTCTTTCCCAAACTATATGGATCATTGAAGGTGTCTTGTTCCAGTCATTATATTTCCCTGCTACCATTCTGCTGTGGGGACTTCTGAGGTCACCCAAGGCCTCCACACTTAGTAGAGTGTCCACCGAGGTACCCATTTCAGACTCTGCCATCGCTAAGGTGCTACACACAAGTAGGGCCCAAGACTCCATAGCTCCTGGGAACATCCACCTCTGTGCCCGCCCAGTCTAAGGAAATTCAATTCTTGAAGGTTGGAACACTTCCTACTTCTCCTCAAAACAAAACTCTTCACTCCCAGTTCAGAAAGTCTACCCTAATTGCCTTGAAGATCCTCAACCTTTAATACTTAGAACCTCTCTCAGGTTGTGATCTCCAGGTACCAGCATTACTGGAAACTTCTTCATTGATCTCTGACCCACACAGACAGACCCACATGCACAACCATTACACTTGTTTTTACTTATTTCCTAATAGCATGGAAATTCCAAAGTTTAAATATACAACTTGTCCTCAGTAGCAAGCAGTACACCCAGTGTCCAGACCTTGGTTTCTAATACTCTCTAATAAAGGGAACCAGGGCTTCTTGTGGAAGCCCATATGGCTGATTCTAGGGCTGGGTCAGGGAACATAGAAGATGAGTGTAAAGCATCTTGTCATGCCAGAAAGCAAAAATATGCTCAAAACCACAAGGGTGCATGTATGTCAAAGGGACACAGGAGCGAACTGATAGCTCCCAATAGGCAAAGCTGGAAAAATTTTAGCAACAAAATAAATGACATCGTATTGGATTGTAGCCTAAAGTATAAAATAAATATGCATGAGTCCATAATGATATAAATAATTGAATAAATAAGTAACTGAGGTAAAATTAAAACACTGCCATACAGAATTCCAAATAACGTATGTAGATAGTGCCCCCTCAAGGAGATACAGCATAAATCCCCATCCCTTAAGTCTAGACTAGGCTTAGTAACTTTCTTCCAAAGAGAACAGTGTGGAAAGAGGGACAGAAGAGTAACTGTACCAGTGGAGAAAGATAACCAACACTACCTCAGCCAGGTGGTCAAGGCTAACGTCAACAGTGACAAGTCATTATGGGAGCACGCACCTTTCAGAAGATGGGACGAGAATAGCTGTCTACCTTTGCCGTCTTCCTCCAGGAGAAATTTAAATTGAGTAACATTCTACAAAATAGCTGCACAATATTTCTCAAACCTGTCAAAGTCATCATAAAACAAACAAAACCTGAGAAACTGTCATAGTCAAGAGGAGCCTAAGGAGACAAGTGGATGTCTAAATGTAATGTGATGTTTGGATGGGATCCTGGGACAGAAAAAAAAAAAATCTGTTAAAAACTACGGAACTCTGAATAGAGCATTGACTTTCATTAATAATACTAATGTGTCATTAGTATTATATACATTAGATATACATTAGTTATGACAAATGTATCTTACTTGTACAAAATAGTAACAGAAGAATCAGAATACAGAGTACATGGGAGCTACCTGTGTTATCTAAGCAACTCTTGGGGATCCAAAACTATTCTAAAATTAAAATTTATTTAAAAAGAATAAAAAAATGTTGCTACTGTTTTATCAAATTTTCAGTTATTTACAAAATGTTGGTGCATTTCACTTATTCATGAACATGTATTTAATTGTAAGCTCAAATTAACAATCTCATTATCTTAGACGTGACACTAACCATCAAATTAAAAACTGTACTGCTGATGTGAATGCTTTGCCAAGCTGCACTCATGGTTTGGTACCTCATGCACATACGCTGTAAGAGCTCTCAGAATAGGCGCCTAAGGTAACGTGTGGTGTGCTTACGATCTATGCTTACTTGTCCCCAGTATCATGCTGTGCAGTGTTCACAACTATCAAACATGGTTTTCTATGGTGCTTTTCTGTCTTCATTACAAGTTCTTGATGACTTAGACGTAGATTTCATTTTGATTAATCTTATGTCATTTCCCTTCCCTTCTCAAATCCAATCATTCTTCTTATAATAGAATATTAAATAAATGGGACAATTCCTAATCTCAGCTGAAACTAATAGGTGTCTCATATCTCTGCATTCTAAAGAAAGGTGCCAAATAGACACATAGGACTGACTAAGAAGCATCCTAAAAAATAATAATAGTAAAAACTACAATCCTTATTTAGCACATCTCCAATCTCCAGGGTATCAAAAAGCGAGCTAAAAAATTACTTAAGTCTATTGGTGAGGCTTTGAACAGAATTGTCATATGCATTCCTACCCAACCCCCATTAGGGGCGTGCCTCCTCCTGCCACTAGCCAAAGGACACAGCTTTCCAAGAACTGCTCAGAGAGGATGGCAGTGTTTGCTGGGAGAGCAAACCGTGAACAATAAAGAGGGAAGCCCTAGGGCAATGTTTACTGAGACACAGGTGCGTGTTAGTCTGCTTGGTGCAGCCAAGGGAGAGAGTTTGAACTCTGCCCTCTGGGGTTGGAGAGTGCAGATACTGAGATCTGCTCCAATCAGGAAAATTGTACGGTGAGAAGCTGAATGAAGTGGTTTTGACTGCTGGGGCAGGAGAGAAATCTGGAATGTAAGAAAGCTGCACTTGCGCCCATACTCTGCCAAGCCTTCGTGTTTCCAAAGAGTTGAGTGACCTCTAAGGAACGCTGCCCACAGAGGACCTCTGGAGAGATGAGGCAAGCATAGATAAGAGCAGACTTTGGAAGGAGTCAGCCAGGAAACACCAGCCACCTTCAGGAAAGGTTAAAGGCTCTGGCCAGGGATGGGGAGGGGTGTCTTTAAAAGTCCATGAAATGATCCATGAGACAAAGAACCAGCATGCGGGCATGAGCCACACAGGGAGCACCAATTCCAGGTTGCAATCAGACCAGGTGAGGCTGAATTGCTTCTGTCCCAAATGACCAGAACTGATCTTAAAACTACAGCAACTATCCTACTAAAATGCAATTTTTTTTAAACCTGAAAAAAAGACATCTTAATAGGTCCTGCTTGAATTAATAGACCCTCCCCACCCCCCATAACAAAGAGATTAAAAACAGGTAGCACTGTGAAAGGAAGGGATGCAGGTACTATTATTATTATTGTGCATCCTGTAGCACATAATAAATTGTTCCTGACCACCCAGCTTTAACTGCAGAATTTTACGTATTGATTTTGGAGGGAGTGGAAAACCTAGAAGAGTTCTAAGAGACAGAGGTGAAAATCACCTTTCAAGATCACATTGATTCTGCCTGGAAACCAACTGATTATACAAATACAAAGTGCAACATAGGCTTGCTTGTTCAGGAGAGCTTATTGGCATAGTATCATATAATGCCCATCAACCAAATGGCGATCTACTCACTAGGCAAATAGAGGTGTCAGTCCCTGATACTGTTGAAAGATCACTCACCAGCTTCAATTAGAGCCCATGAATCAATACTCTGTTTTAAGAAGCATAACCACTCTCATCCACATGAAAGGGTGAATTTCCTCAGGGAAACTTTCTCATGAATTTCTCACCTGTGAACAAAATTTACAATAGTCCTTGCCAAAGTACTGTGAAGAAATTATCCCATGACACTTGAGTGCTATAATGACAGTCAAAATCTAAGACCTCACACTCCTTAAAGTAATTCTAATAGAAGACCACAACCCTAGATACAACTCAGTGAGGACAACAGGGCAAATGAAGCAGCTAGAGGCCAGAGGTCATATACCCTAATGTCCTTTATTTTGAGGCTCATTACCTGTATTAACTAGCTAGGGCTGCCATAACAAACCACAGTAGTCCCCTTATCTGGGTGGAATATGTCCCAAATCCCCAGTGGATGCCTAAAACTGCAGGTAGTACTGAACCTATATATGTAATACTATGTTTTTTCTTATACATACATATCTGTGATAAAGTTTAAACTATTCTTGCACTTTGGGGCCATTATTAAGTAAAATAAGGGTTACCTGAACACAAGCACTGTGATACCATGACAGTCCATTTGGTAATCCAAATGGCTACTAAGTGACTAACAGACAAGGAACCTATACAACAAGGATAGCTAGACAAAAGGATGATTCATATCCCAGGCAGGACAGAGCAGGACAGCACGGATTTCATCATATTACTCATAAGGATGTACAATTCAAAACTTATGAATTCTTTATTTCTGGAATTTTTTATTTTATATTTTCAAAACATAGCTGACCATGAATAACTGAAACTTGAAACACAAAACTATGATAAGAAGTTACTGTGTCACAGAATGGGCAGCTTATTTTTTTAGTTCTGAAGGCTAGAAGTTCAATATCAACTTGTCAGAAAATTCAGTTTCTGGTGAGGTCTCTCTTGCCTTATAGATGGTCACCTTCTCACTGTGTCCAAGTGACCTTTTCTCTGTACTCATGTAGAGAGAGCTCTCAGGTATGTCTTTCTCTTCTCTTATAAAGACACCAATCCTATTGGATTAGCACCCCACCCTTATGACCTTAGTTAACCTTAATTACCTCCCTCTCTGTCTCCAGACACAGTCACATTGGAAGTTAAGATTTCAACATGTGAATCTGAGATGGAGAGATACAATTCAGTCCATAATGTTACCTTTACTGCAGTAATAGCACCCTGATTGTTGTTAAGACTGCCTGAGATGGAAATGTAGAATTAAATTCTGTTCTCTAGCTCTTCAGAGTTCTCAGATATTCAATATAAGGAATGCGTTATTGATTCAGATATCACTAATTTGAAATTGGTGCTGTTTGCCTGAAGAATCTGCACCTTACACTTGTACCATACTCATATGTGCAAAATAAATTACTGAAGCAATTGTAAGTGTTAACAAGATTGCAGAAGATTTGAGTAGCCAATAGAGAATAAATTTTAACTGTCCATGGTATAAAAGTAATGAGCTGATTTCTAATTACCCTTATCTGATCATAAAAACAGTGTGTCAGACTCTCCCTTCAGGCACTCACTGCCTATCTTCAGTCCAATAACTCTATATTCAGTGTTTCAATCTTAAAAAACATTTCTTGGGGAAACCAGGATGGCTCAGTGGGTTGGGCGCTCACTTTGCAACCCCGGGAACCCATATGCTGAACTGGGGAGTGCCCCCAGTTCAGTTCTCACCGGAGTGAGACCCCAGCCCAGTTCCTGCCCTGTACAGCCCCACACCCACCTGTGGAATGAAACTATGTGGAAAAACCAATGATGTGCAAATATGGAGACTATTCTGGGCCCTCCCCCTTCTCTCTGTCTCTGTCTCTGTATCTCTCTCTCTCTCTCTCTCTCTCTGTCAAAAACAATAAAATTAAATCTTAAAAAAAAACCAAACACATTTCTTTTCAGGGGTGCCAAGAGAGGTCAACAGGCTGAGACTTGCCTTGAACTGAAAGGTCTGGGATGGAATTCTAGCCCCACCCATACAAACCCATGTGCTGAACTACAGCATAAGTGGTAACCACCAGGATGGCAGTAAAGGTTCTCACCTCCCATGTGGGAGACCCCTAGTTCAGTTTCCACCCCACGGGGCCCAATATCCACCTGTGTGGAATGAAACCATGTCACAATTAATGATGTACAACTATGGAGACTGCTCTGGGCCCTCCCCTCTTCTCTCTCTCTCTCTCTCTCTCTCTCTCTCTCTCTCTCTCTCTCTTTTCCTCAAAACAATAAAATAAATCATTAAAAATATATATATTTTCAAACATTCTGGAATTCTTAATGTATATAAACAACTAACATCCAAGATCCTCATTTGGATAGTCAAGGCCCTCCTTAATCCAACTTTATGGATGTGTTCAACTTTGACTCCTGTTCTTCCCCAGTACAACCCCCAATTTCCATCAGGCCACTCTTTTGTGGCCCCTGGGAATCCCATGGCAGTTTGATCCCTAGCTTGCCCCCTCTGATCTTCATGCCTCTGGACTATGTTCTTAACTAATACCTTCCTCTTAACAAAAAAACGTAGCAAGAAGGGAAGTAGAAGAACCTAGTCTTTGTGGTTTTAACTAGTTTACTTGGTCCATAGAGACCAAAACCATTTGATTTTAACTACAAATAAGCCCATGCAATATATTAGACCTGACCCCTAGTGATATTTTTCTCAGACACCCTCAGTCACTGAGCTTTCACACACCTAATCAACAGGACCATATGCCAACTGGGTTTATTGCATATGAAATGTACCCAGGAACAAACAGAAGAAATAATATGTTGTTTCCAGGAGCAAGCAAGAGATTATTGATCATGATACATGAGAGTCCATTCAGACACTTTGTTTAGTTGAGTGGGTGAGAGAAAAGAAAAACAGATTGGTGAAACAGAGCTCTGTAAAGAGATGGATATTCCTTACACTTTAGATAAACTTGATTTATGAGTATAAATTTGTGTCACAGAGCTTGCTACCCAGCAACCACACAAAACCATCTACATTTACCTAGTAACTACTCAGAATAACTTAATTCTCCTTTTTCCAAAGCTAATCAGATGAGGCACAAAAGGAAAGCATAGAGAAGTGAAAGAAATTACAGGGAGGTGGAATCTTTGCAATTGCTGCCATCTGGCAAAGCTTGCCCTAATTAGACAAGATCCTATCTGTATGATAGGTAACATAAGTGAGAAAAGCAAGATGCCAAAGAGTGTATAAAATAATCTAGATTTTACAAAACAAACAATTACAAACTCCTGTGTGTATGTGTGATTAATAGGTTTCTCATATGCTTATATGAGAAAGAAAAATAGACTGTCAACATGGGCTGCCTAGGCAAAAAGGGAAGAGATGAGGTCATAGAGATTATGGGTATTGGGTCATATAAGGCCTTGCTACCTCTTATAAGGACCTCAACTCTCAATTTTGAAGAAATGGGAAAACCACTGGACAAGTCTTTAAAAAGATCAACATGATCTGACTTAATACTTTAATAGAATGGTTAGTCTGATTGCTGTGTTATGAGTAAAGTGTAGGGGGGACAAGATGAGTTAGGAGGCTATTGCAATATTATAAACAAGAGATAATAGTCTTATAGACCAGGGAACTAGTGGTGATAAGTAGTCAAAAAAGAATACATTTTTAAGATAGAGCCAATGATATTTGCCAAGGGATTAGATGCAGAGTATATGAGAAAGAAAGAGATCAAAGATAACTCTGAGGATTTTGGGGGGAAGCTGAGATGGCTCAGCGGGTTAAGCCCTGGAGCCCAAGGATCGAATCCTGGCCCTGTCCCATGTGGACCCATATGCTGAACTGGGGTGTGCTCCCAGTTCAGTTCTTGCCGGGGCCTATGCAGGAGGCTCCCGGCCCAGTTCCTGCCCTGTGCAGCCCCATACCCACCTGTGGAGTGAAAATATATGGAAAACTAATGCTGTCAACTATGGAGACAGCTCTGGGCCCTCCCCCTTCTCTCTGTCTCTCTCTGTCTGTCTGTGTCTCTCTGTCAAAAAAAAAAACAAAACAAACAATAAAAATAAATCTTAAAAAAAAAAAAAAAGATAACTCTGAGGATTTTCTCCAGGGCAACTGGAAAGATGGAATTCCATTCACCAAGACAAAAAACAAAAACAAAAACCGCAAGAGGAACCAGGTGAAGTGGGAAATGGAGGTGGTAAATCAGGAGTTTAATTATGAACATGCCTATTAGACTCCCAAATGGCTAAGCTGGTTAGTTGGATACCTCAAATTGGTGTTCAGGAGAGAGGTCCAGAGTAAAGATATAAATTTAGGAGTTGTTACTATATGGCTGGTACTTGAGAGTACATAACGGGATAATATCATCTATCAAGTAAGTGAGATAATGAAGAAAAGAAGTGCAAGGATTTTACCATGGAGAACTCCAAAGTTAAAAGATGAGAAAGACAGAAGGACGCAGCAAAGAAAACAGAGAGAGTGGCTCGTGAGGTTGGAGGAAAACATGATGATATATCTTGGAAGCTAAATAAAGAAAGTGTTCCTAGAACTCTGCCATATGCTATGGGTAAGACAAGATAAAAATTTAGAATTGCCCAGTGGAGTTAGCAACATGGGTGACATTGATGACCTCAAGAACACAAGCTTTGGTCATGTGGATGGTGCAAGAGAATAATTAAAAATATAAATAGCACAGACTTGTGGATAGTGTCTGATGTAGGAAGTGATAAAGTTACTAAAATTGGAGCTATAATTACAGTTGAATTGCAGACTATAATTCTATTTCTTTATGTAAATTTTTTCACTGTCAATTAAATAAAAGGGGCATCTTTATCTCATATTGAACACTCTCAGTAAATACTGGTTGAATGCATAGCTATGATTTCACATTCTAACACTTTGTAGCAAGGGCTGTCCTTACTGAATCAACATACAAACAATGTGACAGGAGTCAAGAACACAATGGTCCTCTTAAATAAATTATCTTTCACAACAGTACCTAGAAGATCTTAATTGATAATTGAGCTAAATGTTGAAGTAAGATAATATTAATTCTAGTCCAGAATCCTAATTTCCACTCAAATAATGTTTGCAAGTTTTTAGTTAGGCAGTGAGAAGGGAAAATATATGTCATCTGTGACAGATGGCACTTCTGCATGACATTTTAATCAAAGAACCAACTATCCTTTAAAACTCAATTTTCAAAATTGATCTATATATTCTTTTTCTTAAACAGCACTAGCAGAATGAATAATAGCCTAGGGAAATGATATATCAGGATTCGGTAGAAAGTGTCTTCATGTGAGCATTGCATAAAGATCAAACATGAATGGCAAAAAAAGCAGAAGAAAATATTGTAAGAAATAATTTCATAGTTCCACTCCAATAGATTATTTGACTAAGGAAACAATTGTGAATTTTGTTGAAATATTTTATGCCTCAAGCTATTATAAAGGGTGTACAATATTATTTTTTCAAAAGTATAATTAAATTAGATTTTTCAAAAATTCACCAATCTTCCACAGTTCAGATCTTTGATTACACATTTAAACACCTCTAAAATTTAAACATTCTCACTCATATACACAAAGCAGATCAAAATAAAATTTCACATGCAATACATTTGCTAGAAACTCACACAATAGAGTGAATGTGAAGAGAGAAAATTCTAATGACTAAGGTGAGTAATACAATCAAGATGATATATCTTTATCCTTAAGGAAATAAATAAACGTAGAAATGCTGGGATGGCTTAGTGGGTTGAGTGCTCATCTTCCAGCCCCGGGGTCCAAGGAACAAATCTAGGCTCTAGCCTGTGCAGACCCCTATGCTGCGCTGGGGTGTGCCCCCAGTTTGGTTCTCACTGGGGCCAGCTTTCCGTGCAGAATGCCCCAGCCTGGTCCCTGCCCTGCACAGCCCCATGCTCCACCTGTGGAATGAAACTATGTAGAAAACTGATGACACACAACTATGAAGACTGCTGTGGGCCCTCCCCCTTCTCTCTGTCTCTCTGTCTCTGTCTCTCTCTCTTGAACAAAAACAATAAAAAAAATAAATCTTAAAAAAAAATGTGATAAAGGAGGGTGAAAAAAGACATAAAGTTGCAAATCATTTGATTTGATTTACTATAAACCAAATATTTTAAAATATAGGTTACAGATTTCAATTCAAGATGGCAAAGTAGGTTAATGCTGTGTTTATCTCCTCCCACAAGTGCATCAAAATTACAACTTGACTACAGAACAACCATCACTGAGAATCACCTGTAGTCTAGTTGAACAGAAGCCCTACAACTAAGGATATACAGAAGAAGCCCTTTCAAGACTGGTTAGGATGGGCAGCGATTGAAGGTTGAGGGGCTTGTCCCACATCCACATATATCATTAAAAATCAAGAGGGAAATATCAGCTGTGGAGGTCTCTCCCCAACACTTGGGAGGAGCAAAGAGTCCCAGCCCCACACCAAGATCCCCAGCCTAAGGTTTCAGTGCCAGGAAGAGAAGTTTCCATAACTTCTGGCTGTGAAAGCCAGTGGAGATTGTGGCTGAGTGAGACAAGGGTGACTGCTGTCTCAAGCACTCCTCTTCAAGGACCCATGCTCAGATGTCCTCCTAGACAAACTCACTCAGAGCTCTAGCACTGGGACAGCAGATCAAAAGAAGAGGAAATGAATTGTCTGGCTTCAGGGCAGGGGCAGGAAAGGAAGCTTTCTCCCAGAGGAACAGAAGGAAGCCATTGTTTCCTTGCTGAGCCCGCCCCCTCCTGGCATGCAGACATAGGCACCACAGTATCTGAGACTCCAGCAACCTAGCTAACACTAACCACCTGCCCTGATGATTCCCTAAAACCCCACCCTACCCAAATTTGGGGCACACCCATGCCACTTCCAGTGGGTTTTCTGTACAAATGGCCTGTTTTGGCTCATGCAGTGGACTTTCCTAAAATCTCTCAAAGCTTCACAAAAAAACAAATAAGCAATCTCTGGCTTCAGCATGTCCTGTGCCTCTGGATGAGCATCTCTAAGTCCAGCACTAGCAACAGCCAGTTGAGGTACCTCTAAGCACAGTGTGGGCAGCAGCTATCTGTGGGTTGCTGTGTGGCTCATGCCAGGTGCCCCCGGGCAGGACATAGGTTGCATCTGGACATGGCCAGAAGCTGGTCCCCCTCCAGGAGACTCCAGGGCTGGTACGCCCAGTAACCAGCTTCAGACTAGGTCAGAGCATCCTCTAGCCATCTCCAATGACAAAGCACCCAAAGGGCAAAGTGGATCCTGCTCTGTAGGGTCAGCCCCTGCACTACAGTTTCTGCTCTATAGTCACAGCCAGTCCTCACAACTGATCAGCCAAAGGGTCAATCCCTCCCACTGATGTGCAAACGGCAACCAAGGATCAATTACCATGGAAGGGCACACACAAGCCACACAAGGAACACACCTGGAGCACCTGACTCTGGTGACCAGGGGACTGTGCCACTGGGTCCCACAGGGCACCTATTACATAAGGCCACTTTACTAAGATGGAGACATAGCAGCTCTACCTAATACATAGAAACAAACACAAGGAGTGTCATTTCAGTGACTCAACATACAAGATAAATATTCTTTTTAAAAAAAGATTTATTTTATTGTTTTTGACAGGGAGAGAAAGAGGCAGAGAGAGACAGAGAGAAGGGAGGGCCCAGAGCAGTCTCCATAGTTGTATGTCAATTTTTCAACATGGTTTTATTCCACACAGGTTGGCAGCAGCCGTGCAGGACAGGAACTGGGCTGGCGGCCTCCTGCATGGGAAGCACGGCCCCTTGAGCCAGGGTCCCAACTGGGGTGCAAGAATCGAACTGGGGTCCTCCCGCATGGAAAGCACACCCCAATTCAGCATATGGGTCTGCACGGGCTGGGGCCAGGATTCGATCCTCAGTCCCCAGGGCTGCAAAGCAAGCGCTCAACCCACTGAGCCATCCCAGCTTCCCCATGGATAAATAGTCTTACATTTAAAAACTGACATCGCATATTATAAAGATGGATAATAAAATTCATGATAATTTGAATTTTTTATTTTCCTTTACTTATAATGACATTTAGTAGCAAATAAAAATCACTATCACAACTGGAGAAAGAGCGATCGAGAAAGAAAAGAGAAAAAAAAAAAAAGCTTTATGTATTTTTTTCCTGCTGTTTAAAACGAGGGGCCACACATTTTCATTCTTTACATTGTCCTGCAAATTATGTAGCTTGCTATGTGAAGGCATAAAAAGCTTATGTGACATTAGAAGTTCAAGATTAAAGGAACATACTATGTGTTGTATCTGTGGAAAGTGGGATGGAGAAGGGAGAGACTTGAATCTGGAAAAACCATCTGGCAATCTGATTGTAGGGGAGTATAGGGGCTTTCTATATCAGTGAGAAGATACCAACCTTCAGATCAAATACAGTTGATCTGTATTTGAATGAGTCTGTATCTTGAACGTGGGAGTTAGGGGCACCAGACTTGTTGCAGTCGAAATTCCGTGTATAACTTTGACTCTCCAAAATCTTAACTATAGTTGCCCCCTCGGTAACCCAGAGAGATTGGTTCCAGGACCCCTGTGGTTCCAAAAATCCACAGATGCTCAAGTCCCTTAAACAAAATGGCATAGAGCAATGCATACATTGGCTCTCTGCACCTATGGATTTCCAACTGCAGATCAAAAATACTGTCTTGGATCCGTGGCTGGTTGAATGGAGGGATATGAAACCCAGGGGTAGGAGGGCTGACTGTATATTTATTGGGGGGGGGGGAATCTGCACATAAAGGAACCCACAGAGTTCAAACTTCGTGTTGTTCAAGGATCAGCTGGAAATGGAGATAGAGACTGCTGTCCCTGCATCCTCAGCTTACTGGTGGCACCAGTGTCGGGACATGATAGGATTTTGTCTTACACTCTTGACTAGTGTCTGGGCCAGGGAAGTTTCAGATGCTTCTGATGCTGCCTTTTGCCCTTTCCTATATGATAGCTCTTAACTCATAGGCCAGGACCAGGTTGGGGGCCAGTGGGAGAGGTGGCAAAGAGTGGATAGGAAGAGTCTCAGACAGCAGTGCAGCTCTGAGAAATCCCGGTCAGGCTAAGGGTGAGGCCCTGCATTCAGATTCTTCCTCAGAGCAATTCCATGTTGGACAGGTGCAGGAGCAAGGTCTGTCAATCAGTCACACTAGCCATGAGGGATTCTCTTGAAGGACATTAGAACAGAGCACCTCCATTGCAGCAGAAAAGAAACAGGGTATGTGTTCTGTGACTAGACAGAGTTTTCAAAAAATAAATGTATATACACTTTAACAGCTGGTAATTCACATAATTTTCTCTGCTTTTCAGGTTTAACTGATTTGAAATAATGGGTGAAGTCTGATGAACTTGGTAGTCCCCCACCACATTCACCAGACCTCATGCCACTAGGCTCTTTAAAATGGGAATACATAAAAGATAAAGTTTACGGTACAAAACCGGCAACAGGCGAGAAAGTGAAGGCATCCGTTGAACGAGAATGCGCACAAATACATAATGAATCTTGATGTTGGAGATTCTGTTGCTTCATGTTTCCAACAGTACCTGAACTAGAACAAACATCAGTTTGAAAACAGGCATTGACCAAAAAAAACCCAAAGATTCATTTCTGTAGATTCTTTTAAATTTTAAAAATAAACTGTATGTTAATAAATAGACTTTATAATCATTCAAAGTGTGTTTACACTTTTGGGGACACCCTGTATACAAGAATATTCATATTGCGGTGTTTATGATAACCCCAAACTGGAAAAAAACTCATGTGTCTACCCACAGTAAGATGAATAAATACATGGTGGCAAGGGCATAGAGTGGAAAGCTTTTCAGCAATGAATGACTACGTATAGCTACCACAAATTGACATAGAAAAAGCTCACAAATAATGTTGGGCCCATTACCCTTCCCAGAGACCCTCATGAAGTAAGTGGTGGTAGGGACGTGCAGACTTGGACCATATTGCTATCAATCCAATTTTTAAACTACTAAACTGTCTATTTCAATAACAGCCCCAGGGAGTAAGAACCACAAACCACAGCAAAGACTTGGTTTGGGTTTGTTTTTTTTTAATATTACTATTATTATTTTAATATGTGGTAGCAACAATATAATTAAACAGGACAAAATGATCAAAAGAATAAAAACAAGAAGAAAGAAAAGGTCAGGGTTACAGTCACCGTGATTGAAATGGCTTGGTCATATTTGCATATTCCTGCTTTTGAAGCACTAGCTCCTCTAATTCATTTGAAAGAAAACTAATCAGTTGCTTCTGATATTTTCTTCCATTCTCAAATTTATTTTTTTTTTAATTTTTGGCTACACATTGCCACTGGGTGGTGCTCAAAGTCCGCAGGCGCATCTTGGAACTACAGAAAGCAGGCCGCCACTGACTGGTTTTTAGACACATGCACAAACATTTAAAATATTTTCTCTCTTGTAGTAATGTATAAAGATATCAAAAGAAAGGAAGTGGCCATCTTTAAAATGAAAAAAGGCATCTCTGCAAATGAAAAACAAAAAGCAGAAAAACAGCCAGCTAGGAAAGAGGTTGCTGAAGCAGTTTCAGAGATCAATACTGTGCAATCTCCTTTAGTTGAGGGTGTAATTGGTGGTTTACAATAATGACAGAATTGAGGTCGTTGCCCAGAGGTGGCTGGGTTTTTCAATCAGCTTTCTTTCAGTTGCACAGAGGCATTAGCCTCTTCTGCAGCTATATTTTGCATGTGTACACTGTGTGGATGTGTGAATCTTCTGAGTATATGTTAAACACATTTCTGCAAAGTAAGCCAGGGGCTGCCCTTGAGGTCCAGATGGTCTGTCTGGCCCCAGGACTATTCCCCTGGGAAAATCAAATACAAAATGCCACTCAGGCAACCAATTATTGCACTGTTTTAGATAAGGCAACTTGCACTTTCCCCCTTTGTCAAACTCCTGAAAGGAAGGGCTGCAAACCAGGAGACAATAATGAGCTTTTCATCATCTATAAAGCATGTGCTGAAAGGGCCTTTGACACAGAGAAGATGGAAATCGGGTGTGTCTTGAGTGGCTCCAGCATTTTCTTTTGTAACTATGCTAACATTTTTTCAATTTTCAGTATCCTTTTATTGTGCTGGTTTACCTAATACATGTTTAATAAAATATAGTTAGGTAATCACAGAATAGCTGGTGGTGCTAGGTAATAAAAAAAAATAGCTGACACTTAACAAGCTTTTATTACATGCCAGGTGCTGAGCAATTTACTTTCACACTCCCTTTATGTACAACAACCTATGAGGAAAGAGTTATATATCCATTTTACACATAGAAAAATAAAGACTTGGCAGGGCTAATTAACTTATGCCAGGACGCACAGCTAGAAAATGGCAGTGCCTGGCTCAGATGCATCTCTTTTCCTTCTCTGTAAGCATGTTTCACTGAGATTACAGCATGTCCAAGTTAAAGAACTCGGCCTCTGGGACCTCGCCCTGTTTATAAACTACTCTGTGGGCCCGGCCTCGCCAGCCCCTCAGTCCCACAGAGTAGCACTGTGATCTGAGGATGAAGGAAGGCTGCGTCCTTGCTCCTTCAAGGGACGTTTCACCCCAAATAAGCTCAGCATCTCCTCTGCATCCAATGGAGAGGTTCATCAGGCAATCTTGATTCTGCCCACCTCCATTTGAGTCCCATGATGGTCACTGGTGAGCATCCCAAATCTAGTGAAAATTTGGGCAGGTTACTTAACCTCATTTATGATTTTGAATCTTTGAAACAATAATGGTACCTACCTCATACGTTGTTCTGAGACTTTAATGAGTTAATATATATAACGCTTCTAACAGTGCCTGGCACTGTTAGTTAGTGTTTTGTGTGGGGAACGAGGTGGGGGGTGGGAGGGGTCGTTGTTGCTTTTGCCACTTATGTGTTTCTCTGCACTTATTCATTAGTTTTATTGTAGTTCTGCTTGTGTTTTATGGCTTTTTCCTCAGGAAGAGTATAAGCCGATTGAGGGCAGGGACAGTTGAAATTGTATATATTAATTTCTGTAGCTAAAGGTCCTGAGCTGGTATACAAGAGGCTCTAAAGGAATTTTTCCACCATAATCAAACTGGTGAGAACTCCTCCAGGCTAACCAGAGTCTGTATTTGTGATCCGGGGAGCCTGAAAACTGGAGGGGAAGCTTCTAAAAAGTGTGTGAGGTGTGTAGTCCTTCCGGATCTCCTGACGTAGTACACTATGACTGGAATTGCCAAAGAGAAAAGTAGCAGCCTCACTGACACCAAGCACCAAGCAGATCAATTTTTCCTGCAGGTGCGCACCCTCTAAGGGTGTAATGGAGAGTGCTAGTGCCAAAAAATATTAGATATAATCACAAAATGACATAAGCATATTTTTTAAATGGATGTATCATTCTTGAATAAGGAGAAGCTATTCTCTAAGTATCAGAGTCTTCTGGCCAAAATGCTTATAAAATAAAATATGTGCTTGCTTTAATTTACATGTCCTCACACCCCAGGTTTGATTTTTTTGATTTTTTTTATTTGACAGAGAGAGAGAGACAGAGAGTGACAGGGAGAAGAAGGAGAGGGCCCAGAGCAGTCTCCATAGTTGTATGTCAGGTTTCAATATAGTTTCACTCCACAGGTGTGCATGGGTCTGCGCAGGGCAGGAACCAGGCCCAGGGCACACCCAAGTTCAGCAGATGAGTCCTCCCGGGTCAGGGCTGGGATACAATCCTAGGACCCCAGGGCTGCAAGACAAGTGCTCAACCCACTGAGCCATCCTGGCATCCCCCCAGGTTTGATTTTGACCTTCCAAACAATGACCAGTCTGAAGCAAACATAGCAAGGAAGTCCATGTCTCGGGGTGATTTTTTGATACCTCCCTCCTAAATCTGAATTGGTCGAGTCTGGACTGGCAAGACTGCAGTGACCAATCCCAAAATCTCAGAGGCTCAATAGAACAAAGATTAATTTTTCACTCATGCTACATGTTCATTGCAGGTGGGGAGCCCCACTGCTCTCAGTCACTCTGTGATCCAGGCTCATAGAGGTTCCATCACCTGGAACGTCACCCTGGAACAGAATTCACACCAGCCCAGCAGTGACAAGTCACTTTCACTCACAGCTCATTGGTCAGAAGTTCTCATGTGGCTCTACATACATGTAACGATGAAATGTACATGGACCTCTTGATAAGCATTCTTGTGTTTATCTCAAATGTCTTAGACACACGCCAGCATTTCTTCTCAAATAGATATCAATGTCTGTTGCTTCTGGAAAAGGTATAAAGAACTCAATAATGTACCTAAATAAGTCACACAGGGGACACTCAAGGACCCTAGCAGATGACTGAAGTATGTCTAATTCCTGGATCAGGAAATTAAATTCTTTCTGAGTCCCATTAACATCTATCTCTTTGAGTTAAAATAATTATCTAGGCCTTCTTTGATATTTTGATTAATGGAGGGATTATAGAATGTGACTAAGTAGAACATTTCTTTTTTAACTTCTGAGTAGAGAATGTTCAGACAATAAATACTTGAGTTTGGTCAAGAGCAAAGTTAAAGACTTTACATTTTCATTTGTGCGGTGACTTTATGGCGTCGTTATTTGTGGTAGTGGTGGTTTTTGTGTTACCTGTCCTAAGAGAAAAAAACATGCATTAATCATAACCCCATAACTAGCTTTCTTTACATTAAAATGTGAAGTGACACAGCAAATGAATCCATCAGGAAATTTTTCTGATTTGAATGAAGCCAAAACTCCAGGGCCTAAGGGCAATAATTATTGCTGCTTTCTCTTGCTGATGCTTAGTATTCAAGAGAGTTAAGGGAGAAAAAATGTAAAATATAGGATTTTCAAACAGTGCTTTAAAATTAAGACTTTTAAATTTTCAATCTTGTAGTCATTAGTCCAGGAGTCATAATATCAACTTTCTTGTTATCTTTGCAAACAGTAGTTAGGGATACAATGCTGCTTTAGGCCTAGTCCAAAGATTATTACACCCTGTCTTAACATTACAAGAGTTTGAGGCTTAAAGATGTGCAAGACCGTTCCTCTAGGATGGAAACTCTGACTCCATTTTAAAATGTCTTTATATATATTGTTTGTTTGTTTTTGTTTGTTTGTTTTACAGTAGGAAGAGGCCAAGAGTGTCAGTGAGGCAAAAACAATATCATAATAAATGGGTCAGTAATGACCAGAAAGAGACTCAATACAGTAGAGCAGGGGATGCAAAAATCAGATTATAAAGAGGAGTTTTGTTAACTTTTCATTTGAAGTAATTTTAGACTTGCAGAAAAGTAGCAAAAATAGAACAGAGGGTTCCCATATACCCTTCACTCAGCTCCCCCTAATGTATAATTATCAAAAACAAGAAATTAACATTGGTAGAATATGATTAATGGAAGAACAGATTTCATTTGGATTTCACCAGTTTTTCCAATAATGTTCTTTCTCTGCTCTGGGATCCAAAGCAAAAGTCCCACTTTGTATTTAAATGTTGTGTCTCCTTGGTCTCCTTATCTTGCCTTGTCTTTCATGACTTTGACATTTTTTAAAAGATTTTTATTAAAATATAGCTAACATACAACATTATATTCATTTTAGATGTACACAGTAGTTATTCAGCATTTATAGACCTAAAGAAGTGCTCACCGTGACAAGTCCAGCCACCACCTGCCACCGTACCACGCTATCACAGCATTATTGACTCTATTCCCTCTGCTGTACATTCCATCCCCATGACTATTTTGTGACTACCGATTTGTACTTCTTAATCCCTTCACCTTTCTTACCCACCCGCTAACTCCCTCCCATCTGACAACCATTAAAATGTTCTCTGTATCTATGAGTTCATTTCTGTTTTGTTTGTTCTTTAGATTCCATGTATAAGCAAAAATCACATTGCATCTGTCTTTCTCTGTCTGACATACTTCACTGAATACAATACCCTCTAGGTCCATCCATGCGACTGCAGATGGCAAGAACCCATTCTGCTGCCTAAAAGCAATATTCCATTTTATATATATACCACCTCCTCTTTATCCAGTTCATCTATTGACAGACACCCAGGCTGCCTCCACATCTTGGCCACTGTAAACAATGCTGCAATGAACACATGGATGCACACATCCCCTTGAAGTAGCACTTTGGGGTACCTCAAATAAATACCCAGAAGTGGGATTACTGGGTCCTTCTTTGTCTCTTGTTATAGTCTTTTTTTTTTTTTTAAGATTTATTTTATTGTTATGACAGAGACAGACAGAGAGAAGGGGGAGGGCCCAGAGTAGTCTCCATAACTGTATGTCATTAGTTTTCTACATGGTTTCGTTCCACACAGATAGGCAGGGGCTGTGCAGGGCAGGAGCTGGGCTGGGGACCTCCTGCATGGAAGGCACGTCCCCATGAGCCAGGGGCTGAACCAGGGGATGAGAACCAGACTGGGGGCCACCCACATGGGAAACACATCCCAGTTCAGCACATGGATCCACATGGGCTGGGGCTGGGATTTGATCCTTGGTCCCTGGGGCTGCAAAGTGAGCGCTTAACCCCCTGAGTCATGCTGGCTTCCCCATAGCCTTTGTTTTAAAATCTTTTTTGTCTGGTATAAGTATTACTACCCTAGCTTTTTTTTTAAGATTTTTTTGTTTCTATTTTTATGAAATATCATTTTTATCCCTTTACTTTCAGTCTGCATGTCTTTCTAACTGAGGTGAGTTCCTTGCAGGTAATATATATAAAGGTTTTGTTTTTGTTGTTTTTTGTTTTGTTTTTTAATCCATTCACCTGCCCTATCTTTTGGAGCATTTAATACACTTACATTAAAAGTAATTGTTGGGGATGCTGGGATGGCTCAGCAGATTGAGCACTTACCTTGCAGCCCCAGGGTCTGAGGATCGAGTCCCAGTCTGGGCCCATCAGGACCCATGTGCTGAACTGGGGTGTGCCCCAGTTCAGTTCCTCCTGGGCTAGTTTCTCATGTGGGAGGCCCCCAGCTGGTGTCTGCCCTGTGCAGCCCCACACCATCCTGTGGAATTAAACTATGTCCAAGAGTAATGACTTGTAACGATGGAGACTGCTCTGGGCCCTCCCCCTTCTCTCTCTCTCTCTCTCTCTCTCTCTCTCTCTCTCTCTCTCTCTTTCTCTCTTTCTCTCTCTCTCTCTCTCTCTCTCTCTCGCGCGCGCACATTCCCTGTGTCAAAACAATAAAATAAATCTTTAAAAAAAAGCAATTGTTGGAGAAACCAGGATGGTTCAGCGGGTTAAGCGCTCACTTTGCAGGCCCGGGACTGAGGATAAAATCCCTTCCCTGGCCCAAGTGGACCCATATACTGAACTAGGGTATGTTTTCCATGCGGGAGGCCCCCAGTTTGGTTATCAGCCCCCTGGTTTAGCCCCTGGCTCAAGAGGGTGTGCCTCCCATGCGGAGGCCCTCAGCCCAGCTCCTGCCCTGCACAGCCCCCGCCCACCTGTGTGTAACAAAACCATGTTGAAAACTGATGATGTACAACTATGGAGACTGCTCTGGGCCCTCCCCCTTCTCTCTGTCTCTCTCTGTCTCTGTCTCTCTCTATCTGTCAAAAACAATAAAATAAATCTTTTAAAAAAGTAATTGTTGATAGATAGTTATTACCATTTTATTATTCATATTTCTTATCTTTTATTTTTATCTTTAAAAGTCCATCTAAGAGGCTTTGTAATATTGGCTTGGTGGTGATGAACTCCTTTAGCTTTTTCTTGTCTGGGAAGCTCCTTATCTGTCATTTGACTCAAAATAATAGTCTTGCTGGGCAGAGTAGTCTTAGTTGTAGGTATTTGCTTTTCTTTACTTTGAATATTTTGTGCCAATCCTCTTTGGCCTGCAAAGTGTCATTTGAGATACCATCAGATTAGCTGCCTTACAGCTAATTGCTTTTCTCTTGCTGCATTAAAGATTCTCTCTTTGTTTTTAAACTTTGCCATTTTAATTATGATGTACCTTGGTGTAGGTCTGTTTGGGTTCATCTTGTCTGGGACTCTGCACTACCTGGGCTTGTATATCTATTTCCTTCACCAGGTTAGGCAAGTTTTTCATTATTTCTTCAATATGTTTTCAATTTCTTGCTCTATCTCTTCTCCTTCTGGTACCCCAGTGGTGTGAATATTGGTACACTTGATGTTATCCCAGAGGCCATTCAAATGGTCTTCATTTGCTTGGGTTCTTTTTTCTTTTTGCTGTTCTATTTGGGTGTTTTCTGCTACCTTATCTTCTAAATCACTGATGTGAACACTGCTTCACCTACTCTATTGTTGATTTTCTCTAATGTATTCTTTATTTCCATTATTGTATTCTTTATTTCTGACTGGTTCTCTTTTGTATTCTATCTCTATTTTTATGTTTCCTATGTCTTTGTGGAAGTTCTTTCTGAAATCATTGAGCAGCATCCTTATAATCAGTGTTTTGAACTCTGCATATGATTTTGACATTTTTAAAGAGAACTGGTCACTTGTTTCATAGATTGTCCTTCAATTTGTGTTTGTCTGATGCTTTTCCATACTTGAATGGAATATGTATTTTTTGTCCTGAGCACATCATATTGGGAGGCTTATGATGTTGATCACACCTTCTTACTTGATCACTTAATTAAGGTGGGGCCTGCCAGGTTCTCCATTGTAAAGTTTGTAAGTTTTCCCTTTTCATTAAAAAAGGGAAAAGATACTGGAGAAGATACATTTTGACTCTTTAAACACCTTGTTTCTCTCCAAATTTATATTAACTTTTAATTTTAGCATTCACTAGTGTACCTACTTACAACAATTACTACTGTGATGGTGATTTTCCTCATTTCTTCCATGTTTACTAATTGGAATTCTTCTGTATGAAAGAGCTGACTCTTCTCTTCATTTACATATACAGTTAAGCATTTATATCACTATGGTTTCATGGATACTTATCATATGGGTTATAATCCATTATTATTGCTATTTATTTTGTTGCTCAAATTGTCTGGACTTTGGTCATTGGGAGTTTTTTAGGGTTGTTCCTGTGCTTTCCAAATGTTTCTATGAAGGTGAGTTCCTAATTTAAAATTTTGATTTTACACATTGTTCTGAAGATGACAAAAATCAATGACAAAGAAAAAATCCTCAAGGCTGCCAGGGAAAAACAAAACATAACTTTCAAAGGAAAACCTATCA
>PVKE010019612.1:0-28320 GCA_004027555.1 Craseonycteris thonglongyai | reverse complement strand
GGGTTGGAGGGGGACCTGATTCTGGGAGCTGGGCACATAATGGGATGCTTGGGTGATGTGATGTGGAGTTGTCCATTGGAAAACTGTCTGATTGTTACCAACCAATGTCACCCCATTAAATTTAACAATAAAATATAATAATATTAAAAAAAAACAAAAAAAAAAACAACTCAACAGTAAAAAAACAAACAACCTGATTAAAAAATGTGCCAAAGACCTTAATAGATACCTCATGAAGAAAATACATAGATAGCAAATAAACATATGAAAATATGATCAATGTCATATGCATCAGGTAATTGTAAATTATGGCAATGAGAAGCCACCACACATCTATTAAAATGGACAAAATTTGAAACACTGACAACACCAAATGCTGGTGAGGGTGGGGAGCAACAGGAACCCTCCTTGATTGTTGGTGAGAAAACCAATAAGGTACAGCTACTTTGGAAGACAGTGTGGCAGTGTCTTACAAAACCAAATATTCTCGTACCATACAATCCAACAATCATGCTCCTTGGTATTTGCTCAACTGAGTTAAAAAATGGTATCTCTACAAAAAACCTGCAGCACACAGATGATTATTGCAGCTTTAGTCATAACTGCCAACATTTGGAAACAACCAAGATGTACTTCAGTAGGAGATTGGCTACATAAACTGTGGCACATCCAGACAATGGAATGTTATTCAGTGTTAAAAAGAATCTGAACAGGCTACATATTGTATGATTCCAACTCTATGAGTATATTCTGGAAAAGGCAAATCTATAGAGACAGTGAAAGGATCAGTGATTGCCAGGAGTTCAGTGGGAGGAAAGGATAAATAATAGGTGTAGCACAGAAGGTTTTTAGGGCAGTGAAACTTTCTGTGCATGATTATATTATAATAAAGGGTACATGTCACTATACATTTATCAAAACCCATGTAATGCAGCAAGAGTAAATCCTAGTGTAAACTACGGTATGGACTTTGGTTAATAATGTGTCAGTGTTTGTTCACTGATTGTAACAAATATTCCACTCTGGTGCAGGAAATTGATGATGGGGGTGGAGGCTTTGCATGTGTGGGGGCAGGGGGTATATGGAAATTCTCTGTACTTTCTGCTCAGCTTTGCTGAGCCTAAAAACTGCTCTTTTAAAAAGTATATATAGGGGAAGCCGGGATGGCTCAGTGGGTTAAGCGCTCACTTTGAAGCGCCAGGGACCGAGGATCAAATCCCGGCCCTGGCCCGTGCGGAACCATATGCTGAACTGGGAGCTCCCCCAGTTCAGTTCTCTCTCTGTCTCTGTATCTCTCTCTCTCTCTCTCTCTGTCTCTGTATCTCTCTCTCTCTCTCTCTCTCAAAAAACAATTAAAAAATAAATAAATAAATATAAAAAAGTATATATATAGATATAGATATAGATATATAGATTGAGAGATATAGTCAGGCCAGAGAATCAATTCTGAGGCCTGGAAAATCTTTATTATCAGGTAAAATTGATGTGTGTTGGTGTGTGCGCACACACACACACATGCACACGCGTGCACACACACACACACTTTTTTTTAAGATTTATTTATTATTTTTGACAGAGAGAGAGAGAGATAGTCAGAGACAGAGAGAAAGGGGAGGGCCCAGAACAGTCTCCATAGTTGCACATCATTGGTTTTTCCTCATAGTTTCATTCCACAGGTGGGCGCGGGGCTGCACAGGGCAGGAACTAGTTCGGGGTCTCACTGCAGTGAGAACTGAACTGGGGGCACTCCCCAGTTCAGCATATGGGTCCACACGGGCCGGGGCTGGGATTCGATCCTCAGTCCCCAGGGCTGCAAAGTGAGCGCCTAACCCACTGAGCCATCCCAGCTTCCCCACACACTTTTTAAAAACAGCGGGCATAAGAACAGGAGATCAGACAACCGGCTGACTGTCTGGAAGGCCACTCCAACTCTGGAAAAAAAAAAGGGAGCCAGCAATACCCCCACCTCTTCCAGCAGTTAGGACCATCTTCCACAATTAATTAATTAAGTGCTAATTGAAGAGAATGAGTGACAGTGAGTCACCAAAAAGCTTTTTATTGGGGCCATTGCTATGGAAAGGGTCCTGCAGCACCAGTATCTTACTCTGGTCCATGTCCATACCAAATGGGCCTCTGTACTGGGAAACCTACATCACAATTATGTGGGGTGTCTTTTAACCGTGAAGATTATAAAGCCATATCCTGGATCTCCTGAATCAGAATTTCTAAGATTTATTTTATTGTTTTGAGGCAGGGGGCAAGAGAGAGGGAGAGAATGAAAGGGAGAGGACCCAGAGCAGTCTTCATAGTTGTACATCATGAGTTGTGACACAGTTTTATTCCACACAGGATGGGAACCAAACCAGCAGCTCCCTCATGGGAGGTGAGAACTTTTACCACCTGCCATCCCAGGCATTACCAGTTGCACTACAGTTCAGCAGATGAGTTTGCAAGGGTCAAGGCTGAGAACCGAACCCTAGGCTTCATGAGTAGGAGGCAAGCGCTCAACTGCTGAGCTATCCTGGCATCCCTGAATCAGAATTTTTCAAAAATTAATTTTATTGTTTTTGACAGAGAAGAGGGAGGGCCCAGAGCAGTCTCCATAGTTGTGCATCATCCGTTTTTCCATGTGGTTTCATTCCACACAGGTGGGCAGGGGTCACTCAGGGAGGGAACTGGGCTAGGCCCATATGGGAGGCATGGTCCCTTGAGCCAGGGACCAGAATGGGGATGAGGAAGAACTGAACTGGGGGGCCTCCTGCATGGGAAGCACACCCCAGTCCTGCATATGGGTTCCCACAGGCCGGGGCCAGGATTCGGTCCTCAGTCCCCAGGGCTGCAAAGTGAGCTCCTAACCCGCTGAGCCATCCCAGCTTCCCCCATAATTTCTTAATGCTGGAAGTTCGTAATCCATAGTTTAGCAATTTCTTCAAGTTGTTTTTATGGTCATAGGTTTGGAAATCACTCTTGTGTTTCATTTTCACAAACTTTTTGCTACAAAAGCCAATACCAAATTGATTCCAAATAAGTTTTAATAGCTTTACCTTCTTTTATACAGAACAATCAACAAGCTCAACGAAATAGGCCATGCAAATAATACTGAAATAAATTTGCAAAATACAGATACAACGTTGGCACCTTTAATTAAAAGGAATAAAAGCATAAATGATGTGTGATATTGTCAGCACTGCACAAATAAAGTAAAAATCATTTACCGAGGTAAATCGTTAAATCATTATCAACATTGTCTTTACTGTCAGACATGCTAAAAATATCCTCAACAATAGACAAATATTTTTTTTAATTCAAGAAAATTTTGAAGGAACTGTTCAGCTTTGTGTGTTTATCTGATAAAAACAGCTAAGTGTATCCACCCCATGCTTCCTGTTTCTATTTTTAAGAATACCACCAGGAGCTACTCTACTATATCTTTGGTACATAAGCTACCCATAAATGTAGATGGGCTGAAAAAGCCTACCTAGTATTGGTTGTTCAAAATTCCAGGAGCAATGATATCATACTGGCTAGTTACCAATGACTCGAAAACAATACCCAGAACCCTAATCTAAGGGGCAAGATCATAATACCAGTGTTACATAAGAAATTCTCTGACACAAAATCTGTTTTTCCTTTTTGGGACTAAAACTTTTACAAGCTGTCATATTCCTATCCCCATAATTTCATACATTTTCAGACATTTTTTTTTTAATGTTTTATTTATTTATTTATTTATTGACAGAGAGACAGAGAGAGCGCGAGGGAGATATACAGAGATAGAGAGAGAACTGCACTGGGGGCACTCCCCAGTTCAGCATATGGGTCCGCATGGGCCGGGACCGGGATTCGATCCTCGGTCCCTGGGGCTGCAAAGTGAGCGCTTAACCCACTGAGCCATCCGGGCTTCCCCTCAGACATTTTTTAATGAATCATTTACTGTAGCATTTTGAGGTTCTTTAGCAAGTTGAAATGGTATGTCACTTTTGTCGGTTTTTCTTTTACCATTTCTGTAAGTCACCTACCCTTCCTTCTATACACTAATACACACACACACACACACACACATACACCCCCTCCCCCCACATTCATTTGTGCAGCAGCTCTTGCATTTGTTCAAATGAGTTCAACCTTTACTAGCCACTTTGTATGAGGTCTGTTGCCTTAGTTAGTAGCAGCACCTGAGAACTGTAATAGCCTCAAGTTGTTGAATAAAGTGGTAGGCTATTTTCAAATAATTAGACTAAAGTACTTTGGAAATTCAGAAAATTGAACCCGTACCTTTTTTTCAATAATCTTAAGTGGCTGCAACTTCAGTATTAAAAAAAACAAACTGTACTAGTTCATGATGTATGATTTATCTTGATTCCTTAGTAAGAAGAACAACAAGATACAAATGTGTTGAATGGATGTATGTTGGCCCATATGGCCAACAAAATATTCTGGATGTTTGTTTCTCCTTTCCATCGATTCTGCTTTTATTTTCCTATCAACTCAGCCATGAAGAAGTTTAAGTCATCCATTGGCATTTGCCTGATAACTATTCTCACTGATTTTTTACATTTATTCAGATTCCCACTTGTATATTAATTCAGCAGCATTATGTCAATTCCTGTATATTAGTCTATGTAACCCAAACACTGAATCATCCCTTTGTTTATAAATAGATCACATAATAATTGTTTCATTACTACACATGCTTAGCAATCTAACAGGGTAGATAGAAGCACTCATTTGTCAGGTATGGGCAACATCTCCCCACACCCAGTTAGCATATTGCACATCTTTATTGCATGATTTATTCTTTCCATTATTTTCTTTCTAAAGATTTATTTTATTGATTTTGACATAGACAAAGAGAGACAGAGACAGAGAGACAGAGAGAAGGGGGAGGGCCCAGAGCAATCTTCATAATTGTACTTCATCAGTTTTCAACATGGTTTTGTTCCACACAGGTGGGTGGGGGGCTTGCAGAGCAGGAATTGTGCTGGGGGCCTCCCACATGGGAGGCACGCCCCCTCAAGCCAGGGGCCAAACTGGGGTGGAGGGCAAGAACTGAACTGGGGGCCTCCTGCATGGGATGCACACCCCATTTCAGCATATGGGTCCACATGGGGCTGGGATTTGATCCTTGGTCCCCAGGATGTAAAGTGAGCACTTTACCCACTGAGTCATCCTGGCTTCCCCTCATTCTTTTCTTATGTCATCAATTCTAAAATTATTTCTCCTGTACATTTAAGAAACCTCCATATTAGATTGACACAGGAAAATTTATTATTATCAAAGATTGACTGGAAATAACCATACTATCATTACTGTATTTATGGTCAGTTAGTCCAATTAGAATTTTCTTTTTCAAGAGTGTGTAGTGAACTGATCCAGATAATACATATATCCATTTTCTACATGTCTTTCTGATAGCTACAAGTTAAATATTAAGTTTGTATGTCGCGTAAAATGTAGCTCAGTTTAAATATTCTACCACTTGGTTATTCATGATATTACTCAGTTTTGGAAAGAAGATTTTGTTGTTCATGGCTATAATATAAAAGCATCTCAAAGAAGTTTCTGGAAGAAATTTTAGTCATTTGTTTTAAGGACCCTTAAGACCCAAGCACCGACAGGAACCTCCTTGAAGTGAAACTTCTCAGGTCAGGGAATATGGTTCGACATTGTTAGTTTCAGATAATGGTGCTGACATGCTGATCACCCAGTGATCACTGGTGAAGATCAGAACCAGCTTTAACTCCTCATACATATGGCAGCATATTCTGTAGGTGCTTCGTCCATGTTTCTTTCCTCTCTTGGGTTCATTCTTATGACAGAATGGTTCAGCGAAGCATAAACAATGCCCTGCTTGTTTTCCTCAAGACAGGGGTTAGAATAAGCCCCAGACTCTTCCTGGGCCAGGAAGCCGGTATTGGTGTCATTACCATAAATTCTAGTTTCTGATGGCAGTGTTTGGGAATTTTGCCTTGAGCCTGTCTCAGTTTGCTGATTCCGAAATGGCAGAACATCAACCTATAAGAGAAAAACAAAATTGTTTTAATTACCATTTAAATATGTAATAGTGCATATTCATTAGCAAATTATGAGAGTAGGCTAACTTGAGTCATTATACATAAAGAGAAATAATCAACTCTTCCTCATGTATGCTGTTGACATGTACATTTAAAATTGCTTTTATTGTTAAATTTATTGGGGTGACATTTTAGTAGATTCTCACTCATTAAAAGTTGGGAGGCTTAAGGTCTACTATATTCCTTCCAAATAGTTATTTTGTGCTTTATTATTGATCAATTTTAAGATCATAGAACACTTTCAATTCTTCTTTAAGATAAAAACCATAGGCCAAATTCATGAGAAAAGCATAAAATATCCCACAAGAACTTCAGGCAGCTTACAATATAATGGATAGTGTTAACACAGTTTAGGAAAAATAAAAAATAAAAATAGAATGGATACCCTTTAAAAGGAAGAAAGAATAAATACTATGAGTTATCCAAGATATATTATTATGATTTCAGATGTAGAATTAGAAAATTGCTGTCCATTTGCTTTTGGAGAAAGGGCACAAAGTTTAGAAAAAGTTTAAAAATATTCCATTGTTTTTCTATCACAAGAAAACTCTTACATTTCCAAATATAGTCAAATATCTTAAAGCTGCTGAAAAAGAGGTAAACTTATGAAAACTAGAAGTAAAATGGGTCCCAATGTTCGTCACTCTTTTCAGTTACTTGTTTATGATTCCTAGCTCTGCACGGGGACCTAGCTGGTAAAAATGAAGATGTCGTGTTAATGTTAATGGTTGTTACTTTGAATTTTTTTTTTTAATTCCAAGTTTGCCAATGTATGTTTTTGAAGTTTGGCCTACGTCCTTGGAGGCATCAGGTTCTTTGTTGCTCTCATGATGTGTGCAGCAGTGTGTCTACTGCGCCTCCTTAGCAGAGTTCTACCATGCAAGCTTGTCTGGCTCTGTCCTGAGAAACTAGGCATCCACGGCTGAGGACACTGCCTCCTTCTGATGAGGTGACTGCCCAGGAAGTGACACTAAGGCTGGATGACTGAGAGAGACAGGAATTGCTATAAACTTCCCTGTGTCTTGGCTCAGATGCAAAGTGCTCGAACCTCCCCTGAAATGAGGCTCATTTGGTGAGAAGCACTGAGGAAGACTGTCATGTGGCCTAATAAGTAGTCACAAGTCTGCAATATATCGACAAGGTCCCTGTCATACTTCTCAATCAGTGTCAGTTTTTCAACTCCGCTACCTGACTCCTTCCCAAAAGATGGCTTGTTTCCATGGAATACCGGGTCAGAATGAATGGGGTGAAAGAAACTGCCATGCTGTGTGTCTGAACCTATCCCGTATGCACCTCACCAGAGCAGGTGGGTGTCAGAACTGGTGCACTGTGCTGTGGTGGGCAGAGATGACACATGCCAAAGCAGCGGTCTTACTCTGTACTTGTCTGACACTTTACAGTTTACAAAGCACTTTTTAAAAACTATATTGAGATATAATTTTGTGTACCATACAATTCACTTTTTTAAGTGTATGACATAGTGTTTTCAGTATACAAGTACTTTTATACTCTCAAAGGCCCAATATAAAATAAGATGAAAATCTTACTTTTATACATATTTGCCATGTTTTTATCAGTTCCTTTCAATACTTTGAATTAATTCCTATGAAGGACATGAATATCTTAAAACAAAATTCCCAAATAATTGTACACACAGAAAAACCTCTCTTGAATTCAAGTTCAAATCATAAATAATTTGCCCAGCTTACACAGGAAGAAATATGAGTACAACTTGGGCCTTACTTGCCCAGTACATTA
Source organism: Craseonycteris thonglongyai (assembly GCA_004027555.1). NCBI lineage: Eukaryota > Metazoa > Chordata > Mammalia > Chiroptera > Craseonycteridae > Craseonycteris > Craseonycteris thonglongyai. The sequence continues at coordinate 20,488 of PVKE010019612.1, read as the reverse complement.
TTTAGATTATTGTTTTAAATGGTTTCATGGCTCTCAGGCCTGGTTGTAACAGAATGTAGTTTGTTGTTGTTCACCATAGGGGGAAAGGAAATACTATTTAGGAAAACGTTACTATTCAAGCAAACAAAGCCTTAACACCTATCACAGTGATGCCTACTGATGTTTACTAAAAATGTAATAATGGGGATGCCGTGATAGCTCATGGGTTGAGCACTTGCCTTGTAACCACAAGATCCAGAGTTCAGTTCCTCGCCCCAGCCCTTGCAAATCAAGATGCTGAACTGCAGCGCAGCTGGTAACCACCAGGTTGGCTCAGCAGTGACTGTCTTCACCTCCCATATGAGAATCCCCCCTCCAACCCTCTGTCCCCCATTCAGTTCCTGCCCTGCACAGCCCCATATCCACCAGTGCAAAATGAAGCCACATCACAACTAGTGATGTGCAGCGATGAAGACTGCTCTGGGCCCTCCCCCACCCTCTCTCTCTCTTTCTCACCTTCTCTCAAAACAATAAAATAAGTATTTTTAAAGGCAAATTTTTTTTTTTAAGATTTATTTGTTGTTTTTGACAGAGAGAGAGAAATACAGAGTCAGAGACAGAGAGAAGGGGGAGGGCCCAGAACAGTCTCCATAGCTGCACATCATCGGTTTTTTCACATAGTTTCATTCCACAGGTGGGCGGGGCTGCACAGGGCAGGAACTGGGCCCGGGTCTTGCCCAGGTGAGAACTGAACTGGGGGCACTCCCCAGTTCAGCATATGGGTCCACATGGGCTGGGGCCGGGATTCGATCCTCGGTCCCTGGGGCTGCAAAGTGAGTGCCTAACCCACTGAGCCATCCCTGCTTCCCAAAATAAGTATTTTTAAAAAATGTAATACCAGTTTATTAAGTTGAATGTATTTGATTTGATTTAAAATTAGGCACCTGGTAGGGAATGCTGAGTGCTATTTAATAATATATGTAAAATTATTGGCAATATCTGTTTCTGGCATTTCTGGAAATTTCAAGAAGGTTACTACATCTTTATCTCTACTTTGGTTTACCAAAGTACACACATACACACACACACACACACAATTCCTTGGCAGTACCTCATTTATGACAACGGTATTTGTTTTTAACTAGAACTTCATGGTTTTACTTTCCAGGAATATATTGCCTCATCTTGTCTTCTTTTTTGAGTTCCAATATTTAAGACTATGAAACTCAAAAGAGAGGCCTAACGGTATATAGTCCAAGAACTTGTAGGAGAACTTGGCATTGCCTCCAAAACTCGCTTTTCTTTGTCTGGGAGGTCTCTTCCTTGATGAGCCCACACACATTATGAGAGATCTTTGCACAGTAATGAGGTCTGGGATCATGCTTCTTCATCTGCTGCTGTGATTCACACTCCATTTAATGAGGTTATTTATGGTTCATTCTTTCATGAACTCTCAAATCTCTTCCAGGAAGACTGTAAGGTACTTTTGTGAGAATCGATGATAGCCTGAAGTCACATAACAGGCCAAGAGCAGTGCCAAGGGTATGCGGTTCAGTGTCTGAGTTTTCTACTTAGAGTCTACACTGCCACCCATGCTCTTTCGAAGGACCACTTATTTTGAGATTTGTTCATTCGGAAGGATCTTTGTTGCAGATGGAGGTGAATATAAAATAAATACATTTTTAAAATAAGTCAATCTATATAGCACTTAGAACAGTGCCTGGCACATGGTCAATGTTTTAGAGACTTAAATTTAAAGAAATATATAGCTATTATGGGATGCTCGGACAGCTCAGCAGTTGAGCGCTTTCCTTGCAATCACGAGGTCCAGGGTTGGATTCCTAGCCCTGGCTCATGCAAACTTATATGTTGAACTGCAGCACAACTGGTCACCAGTGAGGTACCTCAGCAGTGAAGACTCTTACCTCCCATGGGGGAAGCCCCCAGTTCGGTTCCCTCTCCGTATGGCCCCACATCCACCTGTGTGGAATGAAACCATGTTACATCTAATGATGTGCAACTATGGAGACTGCTTAGGGCCCTCCCTCTTCTCTCTCTCTCTCTTACTCTCAAACAAAAAATAATCAGGTAGAAAATATAGAGTGCTACTAGCATGATATAACACACATGGCATTTGTTTTAAGAGATGCGTTGAACATACCAAATTGATTCCTCTTTCTTCTTGGTCAGAAGGCTTCTTTTGTTGCCCTGGAATTCAAAAAGAAAAATAAGATACCAAAAGGGAGTAAAGGACAACACAGAATTCTTTTGCAAGGCACTGTCAGTGAGGGTTGTGGTAGGAATCTGGCTTCTGGCATCCTATTGCTAGGTTGGAATTCAGTCCCTAGAGGAGCTGGAATGCTCCCCACTCACACCCACCCACGTGCGTGCCATTGACGATGCTATTATTAGTCCTGGCTTGTTGATTTGCTGTGACCAGCACGGCCCACACAGCTCCGCTTGTGAGGCTGTTGCCCCAGTCTGTTCACTGGTTCTTCACCTCTCACTCCAGAGAGCCCTCTAGCACCTTCAAGGGGAAGGGGGCAGGATCTAGTACATCACTTTAAAAAGATGGAACTTGGGGAGGCTGCTGTGGCTCAGTGGGTTAAGTGCTCGCTTTGAAGCCCAGGGGACCGAGGATCAAATCCCGGTTCCAGCCCAGGTGGACCCACATGCTGAGCCGGGGTGTGCCCCCAGTTCAGTTCTTGCCGGGGCCTATGCGGGAGGCTCCTGGCCCAGTTCCTGCCCTGCACAGCCCCGCGCCCACCTGTGGAGTGAAACTATATGGAAAACTAATGCTGGCAACTATGGAGACTGCTCTGGGGCCTCCCCCTTCTCTCTGTCTCTCTCTGTCCCCCCCCCCTCTCTCTCTGTCAAAAAACAGTAAAAATAAATCTTTGGGGAAAAAAGGCTGGAACTCCTTGTTCTAGGAACATCCTCTACTCAGTGGCAGGCACACTGCTGTCCTGTTACCTACACAGCCAGGATCTCCTGCTGCCTAGTTTACTTTAGATATGGTCAATCAGAGGACTTATCCCTGACTGAAATTTTGAGAGAAGTGCCAACAGTCTCAGGAAAGGTGGGGAAACCATGACAAGACCCTTGGAATTGCAGATATGGAGTTGGGGTTACAAAAGATTCCTTTGGTGTTTTGAGAAGGTTCTGGGCTCTGGAAGTCCTCACCACAAAACACCAGAAGTACTTTTTTCCAGACAAAGATTGCTCTTAGGGAAAAAATAAGAGTTTCTCTGTCTAGCTTAGTTTCTATAGCTACACCGTGGCTGCTGTTGTGGGAAGGGGGATGGGAGAGAAAAAAGAGAGAGAGAGAGAGGTGGTTTAGATCAGAGTTAAACGAGAATCATCCATATGGCTATCTCTTAACTGTGTTTAAGTGTTCTCTCATGATGCTGAGGGAATGCTTACAAAAGCAGAAGGGAATTTAAAATATCACATCTCTCCCCTGATAGCACAACCCACAATTTTCAAATGCATTATTTTTGGGTAAGGGCTCAGTTTAGGCCTGTGTTTGTAATGGCAACAGGAAGTACAAGCCTATGAATTTACACTGAGGACATTGGATCTTCATTTAGACAATGGTATGTATGACTGGCATGGACTGGTTGTGAAAAAGAGAATGAGACAACCTAACTCACATCAGACATGATAATCTGAGAGATTATTTCAGCCTCCCTTTCAACACCCTTAAAGTTTAGAAGAGCTTCTCGCACAAACCTGGTTGATGCCAGCAGAATGAGTAAGTCCCTCTGATGTTCCCTCCTGACCACAACCTTGGCTGGAGCACTGTGCTGTGGTAAACATGCCTCACTGTGCCTAGAGGAAACCTGAGTAATCCATTTGGCTTTCTGGTGGAAGGATGAGTTATCCCCCAGGAAATCATTGCGGATGGTTTTTTGCAGAATATTGGGAAAGAAAGCAACAGGAGCCAACAAAAAAATATCAGTCCTAGTAACTGAACCCCAAACACGTGGCACAGAGCAACAGAGGGAAGACGGAACCCACCTTGGTGCCTTCTCAGGCAGAAGCATAGGTAGAAACAGATGACAAGTAAAGGCAATCCTCCCAAAGGAAGCAGACTATAAAGAATCCAGTGTACATCTGCTGTATTTTTCTTGAGGGGTAGTCTTGGGTCAGTGGTTGTATCTGAAATGTTAGTCAATGCTAAATACAATCAGGAAATCTGAGATAGATGAGGTGGATAAACCTCCCATGTTGTTGGTACTTGAATGAAGATTTTCAGCTGATGCCTACATTTCCCTTCCAGTAGGATTTCCCTAAGAACCCCAGATTTCAAAACTCTCACCCACTTTTGCATTAAAGCTGAGCACATGTGAGTGGCTCTGGGTTATAGTTTGTCTTTTGACAAAATTTTTATTCTGCTAAGGTTAACCCCCTATAAAATAATATCCGTGAAGCTCTCAGAAAGTACTTCACCAAGCTCTTTCATTTACATTATCTTATTTATCTCTCATATTAATCACTTAAGTAAGGAAGCCATTATTCTTTATCTAGTCCCATGCCTTTGGAAGAGTATTAATGTTCTAAGACTTACCCAAGTTCAGACAGCTAGTGAGTGTCAGTTGGAATTTAAGCCAATGTGTTTCTGATACTAAATTCAAGTTCCTTTAACATAATGCCTTTTCATTGTCTCATAACTCTTTGGTATCTCCAAATATCAAATATTTTTTATATCTCCAGATAGCTTTGGTATCTCCAGATATGGTTTGCTGGGCATTCAGCTGATGCTCATTACTTTTGATCAATGTTAACATGCATTAAGGACCTGTTTGTCCATGGTAGGTTGCAAGTTATTTGTGGGTCATGAAACAGTTTAATTGATCACAAATACTGTTTAAAAATGAAACATTACAGAACAGAAAATATCAAAATGTATCATACATCTTTAATTTTGTACCAGTGTTAAAGTTTTTATGCAGGAAAGTTTTCTTTTTGAATATTTAGATTAGCTTCCCCATATGCTTGGTTTTGGGGTAAAGGTGGTCAGGAGCTACTGGAGCTGGGCATGAAGTGGTTTGGAACTTCAGAATGGTAACAAATGTTGTATTGTTCATGCTGCAGCTGCTGTTTAGGTTGGGTGAGCAGCCAAGTCATTGCCAAGGGTGACAAACACAGCTGTTTGGGGGAGGGGTGTGAAAAGGAACGGAAACTAAATTTCCCACAACACATAAACCCATACAAACAAACCACCTCAATTAAGGATATCCAATGTTTATTATTTCTCCCACCATCAAACAATCCTTAATTGTATTTGACTCACTTGATACTTACTTATTAGAGGATGTTCTGAATTATTTTGAGTCCGTTCTGAAATAGAAAAACAAGATAAATGTTACATTTGGTTGTAAAAACAATGCAAGTGTATACTTGGTTATGTCCAAAATCAGAGCTGGTATCTGAGAGGACTCCTGCATTCACACACTAACAGAATAATCCAGCAAAAGGCAGTTTGTGTCATTCGTAGATAACTTAGAGATCATGGACACCAAGTAAATTCCTGGGTTTATTTTGAGGCTCTAAGAAAGACTGTATAAATACAATACAAGCTTCATCCGCCTGTTTTGATTCCCTCTTCCTCATTCCTTACGCATAAGGGCACAATATAACCTGTATGACATCTTCTGGTGCCTAGAATAACAAGTGAGTGTGAAAAGCCAAAAGGAAAGAATGCTTTTGATGATATGCTGGGTAGTCATAAAAAAAAAATTGTGCCTGACTTCCTGTCTACTCAATCCACCCCCACTTTCCTGCTGGGACAATGCCCACTTTGTCTTTGTGAAGTTACTAATCAGGAATTGACCAGCGGCCAATTGGGGAGGGTGGAATTGCAGGCCATTGTATGTTCCAATGGCTCTTTCCCAGTTCTGTCAACATTTTCTCTAGGACTTCACTTTGCAAGGTGCATTTGTTCATTCTGACAGAATATTGTCTTGTCAATAGTGTTCAAGCCTCCACTTTATTTATCCCTGTTCTTACATAAAACAATTCTTAACTTAAATGTAAAAAGAAAATGAGAATCAGATACAAAAGTAGAAAAACTCCTGATACCCCCTAACAAAGATATTTCAAAGGGAGAAAAGAAAATATTTTTTTATCATACTTCCAAAACGTATTTACAAAAAGCACAGTCTATAAGTATAATTTCAGAGTATATTTTTCTCTTCACCTCATACTTAGTTCACTGAGTACTTGCAGGTATGGAAGAGAAGAAATTTTTCTTTAACCCTCTCCCTGTTGTTTGTTTTCATCACTTCCTGAGAGGAAAGACCACACCCAATTCAAAGTCAATTGCTAAACAATTCATTTTACTTTTGTCAAGGAAGCAAAGATGATCCAGAGAATTATGACACAATTCCTGCTTCCCAGGACAGTATAATTCTTGATGGGATAAAAGATATTTTTCCACATATTACTATACTACAAGGAAACGTGTGGTAATTGAAAGTCACAGAACTTAAATAGCATAAAAATTGCTAGGAAAGAGCAATCACTTGCCCAAGGGTGAACATGGAAGTCTTCATTAAGTACTTGCGCAGTGAGCTGGGCTTGACAGGAGGGGTAGAATTTTCATAGGTGCAGACAGATGAACGGTTGCCCCAAGAGTGGTGACAGCTACATTAGAAGGACCGTGGTGAAGATATGGCAATGACAAGTAGGGCTGTTAGGCTGGAGTTGAGAGTTCTATATGAAATCCAGAAACAATCTAGAAAGGTAGGGATGGACAGTGGAAAGCCTTCAATGCTGTTTAATAACCATGTTTTATAACTAGTGTTATAAGCATTGGGGCAGCAGGGAACTCAGTTAAAGACTGACATTACTAAAGGAGCCCATTAGAAAAAGTAAGTGTATCAGGAAGATTTTTGACCTAAATGGACCAGAATTGGAAAATGCTAAAAACAAGGAGTCCATACAATTAGTTGGAATCGTTTAGAAGGAAGATAACAAAGGTCTGAGAGCTCACAAAAGCTGTAGGAGGCAACAAATCACAAAATGGAGAGTTGTTGACAGATAAGAGTAAAAGCCAAGTCCCCTGGGGGTCAGGGGTATTAATAACAACATGAGAAGAAAGGGAGCAATAAGAAAAGAAAGAGAGTAGAAAATTAGCTCAAATAAAATCTTATAAAAATCCCCCCCCCCCAAAAAAAAGGAAATTAGGATAGCAGAAATCTTCAAAGAGAAATTTAAAAGGCCCTTAATGCCTCCTACTTAGCCGGTAGACTTTTCTTCAGATCTCTTTATCATTCTCACCTTTTCTCCCAGGCTGACCCTAATAACAAGTCTTCTCAGGGCACAGGGTTTAGAGGGACTGCTGCGTCCCTTTTCCCCGAAGTTAGCCCCCCTCATCCACAAGGAAGACAGATTATTAATACTAATTTCAGCCTTGCCTTAATCCCTAGAACAGGCATTTCACAAACTGTACAACCATCTGTAGAGGTCATGGTATGGGGTAGACATGTGACTAAACTCCTCCCTCTTGTACAGAAGTGGATTGGTTCCATAAAGAAAGACTGAATGATAACACACAAAGTACTGTAGCATTGTATACCTGGATCCTATGTAATCTTTACTAATGAATTTCACCCTAATAAATTTAACTATATAAAAAAAGGAAGAAAGACTAAATTACATAAGAAGGCTCTCTTCCAAGGGAGGTGAACTTGACATCATTACATTTAATTTTGTTATACATTATATAAATTAAATAGTAGTACTTAATTATTATATATCTAATAGTATAACATATATTGGCCTAGAAAATTTTTGCAAAATTTGCCTATTTTCATCATTGTTTTGCCACATAAAAAGGTATTACTTTTTAAAAAATTCAATATTTATCTCATAATGTGAATTAATAATACAATACTCTCCAGAAAGCATTCATTCTATATATCCTCAATATAGCTTCTCCAAGTTCTTAAAGGCAATACTTCTCTTGCTTTATATAGATTGTTACTTAATTAATTTAAAAAGAAATCTTTATTAAGCACCCACTATGTGCCACACTATGCTATCTACATGCAGAGAAGCAAAGATGTTTAAGACTCAGCCTCCAGTCTAAAGAGGTATATAAACCAATGCATGGATGGTCACAGGCAACCAGCACTGAGTTTAACCCTAAATTTGCAAAAGTAGTCTCCAACTCTGCCATAAATTCCTTCTACGGTTCTCTGTTTTATAGTAGAAGGCTGCAGATAACACCAGAATACCATGCATTTCCTCATTGGCCTGTTTTTGGGAATTTAAAATGGATTTGAAGAATTTTAGAGGAATTTAAGTAGATTCCTTAATTAAACTACTCAGAGAAAATTTAAAGACTGACTCCAAAATGTACATATAAAATAATTAATTACACACACACACACACACACACACACACACACACACACTCTGTAACCAGTCAACTGAATGGTATTCGTAGAACTGTGTGAGACTGCATATAGACACATACCACACCTTTTTGAGATTTCTCTTTTGCAATAACCTTCAATGTCAGTTTTTGGAGCACAAAAACAAAACAAAACAAAACAAAAAACTCATCTCATTTTTTATAATTGAAAGGTAATGTTCTTCGATCCAAATATATTTTCTATGTTAAATTACATATAAAGTAAAAATTACTATTTTAATCATTTAAAGAGTACAATTCAGTGGTGTTTAACACATTCACATTGTTGTGCAACCATCAACACTATCAAGTTTCAGAATATTTTTATCACCCCGAAAAGGAAACCCCATACCCATTAAGTTGTCACTCCCCATTCTCCCTTTCTTACAGTCCCTGGTAGCTGTTAATCACTTTCCACTCTATGGACTTACCTATTCTGCATATTTTATATAAACAGAATCATACAATATGTGATATTTTGTATCTGTCTTTTACTTAACATTTTTGAGGCTCATTTATGTTGTAGAATGTATTAGTACAACGTTCTTTTTATGATTGAATAATACAATAGTATTCCATTGTATGATTCACCACATTTCCTTTATCCATTTATCAGTTTCATTTGGGGTTTTCAACTGTTGGTTATTTTGAACAGTTCTGCTATAGACATACATGTAAAAGTGTTTTGTAGACATGTATATTATTTCACTTGAGTAATTACGTAAGAATGGATTTGCTGAACCTATGGCAACTATATTTAACCTTTACAAGAACTGCCAGACTGTTTTCTAAAGCAGCTACACCATTTTACATTGCCACTGGCAATGTATGGTTTCAATTTGTTCACATCCCTGCCAGCACTTTATTTTTCTTCTTTTATAATTATTTGTTTTAATTCTAGTCATCCTATTGACTGTGAGGTGGTATCATCATAGTTTTGTTTTGAATTTCCTTGAAGACTACTGACTCTGAGCATTTTTTCATTTGTTTATTGGCAATTTATGTATCTTCGCAGAAATGGCTATTCAAATCTTTTGCTTATTTAAAAAAAAATTGTCTGTTTGTTTTGAGTTGCAAGAATTCTTTATATATTCTAGACACTATTCCCTTATCAGATACATGAGTTGTAAATACTTTCTCACATTTTGTTTGTTGTCTTTTCACTCTCTTGATAGTGGCCTTTGATGTAGAAAAATTTCTAGTTTTGATGAAGTATAAGTTATCTATTTTTTCTTTTGTTGCTGATGCTTTTGATACCAAGCCAAAAAAAAAAAAAAAAGAATAGACAAATCCAAGAACATGAAAATTTGCTCTATGTTGTCTTTTAGGGTAACATAATATCATGTTTTTATATAAACTTAGATTTTATTGTTTTAGCTCTTATATTTAAATATAAGACCCATTTTTACATACATATATATATATATACACACACACACACACACATATACATACATACATACATACATATATATTTTGTGAGGTAGGGGTCCAAGTCATTCTTTTGGATGTGGATATCTAATTGTCCCAGTATCATTTATTGAAGGAATTATTATTTTTTCAATGGACAGTTTTGGCAATCTTGTCAAAAGTCATTTGATCAAGGATTTGTGAATTCTCAATTCTATTTCCTTGATCTATATATTTATCCTTATGCCAGTAACACAGTTTTGATTACTGTAGTTTCATAACAAGATTTGAAATAGGGAAGTAATGAACCTTCAAACATGATTCTACTTCTGTAAGATTTTTTTTTTTTATCTATTATGAGCTCATTGCAATTCCATGACTTTTAGAAATAGCTTTTTCATTTCAGCAAATAAAAGATTGCTGGGATTTTGATGGAGATTGCATTGAATCTAGAGATTGCTTTGTGAACTATTGACATTTTGAGAACATTAAATCTTCCAATCTATGAATAGAAAATGTCTTTATTTATTTACATCTTCTTTACGGTAATTTCTTTCAGCCATGTTTTCTTCAGTGTATGTCTTACACCACCTAGGTTAAATTTATTCCTAAGTATTTTATTATTTTTGATTCTGTTCTAAGTGGAATTGTTTAGTTAGTTCATTGCTAGTATATAAAAATATTACTAATTTTTGTTGCCTTATTTATTTAAATATATTGGGGTGACATTGGTTAATAAAATTATATAGGTTTCAACTGTGCAATTCTATAATATATCATCTCTATATTGCATTGTGTGTTCACCACCCAGAGTCAGTTCTCCTTCTATCAGCATGTATTTGACCCCCTCTACCCTCTTCTATCACTTCCCTTTAGCTCTTACCCTCTGGTAACCACTAAACTGTTGTCTGTGTCTGCCTGATTTAGTTCACTTAGCATGCTAATCTTTTTATTTTATATTTATTTATTTATTTGGAACTGAACTGGACCCTCACCACATTCAGGAAGCACACCCCAGTTCAGCATGTGGATCCGCCTGGGCCAGAGCCAGGATTCAATCCTCGGTCCTCCGGGCTTCAAAGAGAGCGCTTAACCCGCTGAGCCATCCCGGCTTTCCCTAGCATGCTAATCTTAAGATCCATCTACATTGCCTCAAATGACACAATTTCATCTTTTTTACGGCTGAGTAATATTCCATTGCATATATGTACAACATCTTCTTTATCCAACTACCTACTGAAGTATACTTTGGTTGTTTCCATATCTTGACCACTATGAATAATGCTGCAGTGAACATAAGGGTACATATATCTTTATGGATAAATATTTTCAGATTTTGGGGGTAAATACTCAGAAGAAGAATTATTGGGTCATATGGCCTGTTGGCTGTTTTTATGTTTTCTTGGGACAAGTGTCTGTTCATGTCCTCTGCCCATTTTTTAATTGGATTGTTTTTATTTTTTGTTGTGGCGTTCTATGAATTCATTTTATATTTTAGATATTAGCCTTTTATGAGAAGTGTTGTTTGCAAATATTTTTTCCATTTGGTTTGTTACCTCTTTGTTGTGTTGATGGTTTCTTTTGCTATGCATAAGCTTTTTGGCAATATAAAGATTTAATGTAATCTCCATCAAAATCCCAATGGCATTTAAAAAAATAAATAGGACAAAAAAATCATCAGACTTGCATGGAATCACAAAACATTTCAGATAGCCAAAGCAATCCTGGGGGAGAGGGAGGAAACAAGGCCAGAGGTACCACACCCCCTGACTTCAAATTATACTACAAAGTGACAATAATCACGGTACCGGCAGAAAAAGTGACAGACAAATGGAACAGATTTGAGAACATAGAAATAAGCCTACATGTATGTATACGAGCAAATTATTTTCAATGAAGGAGCCAAAAACATACAATGGAAAAGAGAAAGCCTCTTCAATAAAGTACTGGGAAAATTGGAAAGCTACATGCAAAGGAATGAATCTAGACTGCTGTCACCGTATACCAAAATTAACTCAAAATGATTAATGATCTAAATTTAAGACCTGAAATGTTAAATCACATAGAAGAAAACAGAAATACTAAATGTACAGACCTTGGTCTTAGAAAAGATTATATTGGTTTGACTTCGAAGGCAGTAAAAGCAAAAATAAATGAATTAGACTATATATAAACAATACTGATTTTTCTTTTGATCATAGAACTTGTCTAATCCATTTATTAGCTCTAGTAGTTTTGTGAATATTTAAAGATTTTATCTATATAAGACCATGCTACCTGTGAATACAGACTTTTACTTCTTTCTTTACAATTGGATTTTATTGCTTTTTTCTTTCCTATTTGGTCTGGCTAGATCTTCCAATTCAATGTTGAATGGAAGAGGCAAAGCAGACATTGTTTTGTTCCTATTCTTAAATGGAAAACTTTCAAACTCTAGCTATTGTGTGTGTATGATGTTAGCTGTGGGATTTTCATAAACCAAATATTATTTTACTCTCCCCTACTCCTCTCTTTCCTTTTCCAATTTTCATTTAGCTTAATTTTGACCAACTTAGCCTCAACCTGTGTTTGCTTTGTGGTTTGAACCTATGAGGTCTTCTGCAGAGGGTCTGGGGAAACAGCTCAGTCCATAAATATTCTCAAAAGTCATCGAATCAGGTTATTTATGCGCTGTTTGCCCTTTGTGCAAACTATGAACTATTAATAAGTGTATAATTTTTGAGCAACAAACATAACTTCAGGGAATTATTATTATTAAAAGTCAAGGATGGAAAAGTGGAAGAAAAGATAATATTGATAGAATAAGAAATAAGAACAGAGACTAGAATGTTGTCTACTACTATTGGTATTCACTTTGTAATTTTTACCACATTTTTGTAATCTACTTTTGAACTTATTGAATAAATTTTATACCACCTAGAGGCAAAAGCAATAACTTTCATCATATTTTCTCTACTCTTCTCTAATTTACTCACCCCAAAACACACATAACATACACACACATGCATGCACATGCTTCACAGTCTTTGAGGTGTGGCAGTGTTCTATTGTTTTATATAAATTTAGTGTTTAACACAATTACTTAAGAATATGGGGGGAAGCCGGGATGGCTCAGTGGGTTAAGCGCTCACTTTGCAGCACCGGGGACCAAGGATCGAATCCCAGACCCAGCCTGTGTGTACCCATATGCTGAACTGGGGAGGTCCTCCAGTTCAGTTCTCTCTCTGTCTCTGTATATATATATATATATCTGTCTAAAATAATAAAAAATTAAATTAAATTAAATTTAAAAAAAAGAAAAGAATCTGGGTTCTCCTTTTCCTTGAACTATAAGGAGAAAAACATTAGGTAGTCTTGGTGACTATAACTCACCTCTCACATGAATGGTTATAGAAAAGCTTTCAATACGTTCACGTTGATGACTCACAGAACAGCGGTATGATCCATTGTCACTAGCCAGCGCTTGATCAAAATACAGAACAAAAACTGAAATATTCTTCCTCTTTTCCCAAGACGTGTGTCCCCGATGTCTATCTCCAAGGTACAAACAGCTTTGTGCTTTGATCTTGCACCAGGTCACATTAGGTCTGTTAGCACAGTATTCCACAGGGCATTCCAGTTTAAATGAATTCCCTGCTGAGACATACATGGACTCTCTCTTAACATATGATTGTACCTCACATGGTTCCTCCCCTAAAAGATAAAAACAAAATTAAAATCAAATCTGGAAGGACCAGATATTTACCACTTCTACAGTTTCTGCCAAAGATTGCTCAAGCATGATTCTCTAATTTTTCCAGATAACATTTCCAGCAATTAACCCTCACTAGCAGAGTATCTGTCACACAGTAGGCACAAACCAAATATTTGTTGAAAAAATAGGGGAAGCTAGGGATGTTTCAGTGGGTTAAGTGCTTGCTTGGCAGCCCCTGGGAATGAGGATCGAGTCCTGGCACCGGCCTATGCGAACTCATATGCTGAACTGGGGTGTGCTTCCCATGCAAGAAGCCCCCAGTTTGGTTCTTGCCCCCACTCCCACCTCCTTTCAACCCCTGGCTCGAGGGGCTGTGCCTCCCATGAGGCAGGCCCCAACCCAGTAGCTGCCTTGTGCAGCCCCTGTCCACCGTGTGGAATGAAACCATGTCGAAATGGAGACTGCTCTGGGCCCTCCCCCTTTTCTCTATCTCTCTCTGTCTGTGTCTCTCTCTGTCAAAAACAATAAAACAAATCTTTAAAAATATCATTTTCTCAATTGTTCAATAACTTCCTCAATTTCCAAAATACTACTAATATGTTTATTATTAAATTATATTTTATTGTATTTATTTTTATTATTTTGTCTTGTCAATTACTTTTTATATTCTAGGAGCCTTTTACAATGCATAAATATTTTAACTCATGTAATCCTCAAAATAAAAATAATATGTTATTATGAACCTTGTTTTGCAGATAAGGAAACTGAGGTAGTAAAGAACTTCCCTAAAGTTATATGTTAATAATTAGAAGAATCAAGTATTACTCTATAATTCATTAGCTATTCCTCTATTGTTTCTTGAGCAGTAATCACATTTTCTATTACTAGCTCTGCTATAAGTGGGAGAGTGGAATTTTTGTAGACAACTATTTTCCTATAATATTTGGCATTAGGAACTTTCTTGCCTTTTAAAGACTTTAATGCTGCCTTGAAATATTTTTCTTGACTTTTACCATGTATGAGACATGCACCTCAAGACACTATCTGAAAATAGTATGATCTGAGATAACTTGAAATGTTTGGTTTTCTCAGTTGGGAAGAGGAGGAGTGATCCACATCTTTTGGAAGTTCTGCCTTCTGGCCCAACAGACAAGAGATATGCCCCCTTTGTTTTGGTGGGGAGAGCTTTTTCCTGGAAACTGATTATTCTAATATGTTCTAAGAACCTTCTGTTAGTAATTGTCAATTGTATATAAAATTTGCAACCAAGAAAAAAATGTATATAGATATACAGTCAACACACACACACACACATGAGTCCAGTCTGGAAAGTATCCAGCTGTGTAATATAAAAAATAGAGGCATTTATGGCTGGATTTTTTTCCAGACAGTCCTCATATATGTGTGTTTGTTTGTTTGTTTATTACTCACCAATAGAAGAAGAATGAAATCTTGCCATGTATGACAACATGGGTAGACCATGTGCTGACTGGAGTAAGTCAGACTGAGAAAGACAGATGCCATATGATTTTACTTACATGTCAAATCTAAAGAACAAAATTAATGAACAAACAAAACAGAAACCAACTCATAGATACAGAGAACATTTTGATGGTTGCCAGGTGAGGAGGGGGTGAGTGGGTGGATTCAAAAGGGAGAAGTGATCAAGAAGTACAAGTTGGTAATTACAAAATAGTAGGGGGAAGGTAAAGTATAGAAAAAGAATGCAGTCAATAATATTGTAATATTGGGCACTAAATTTATTGGGGTGATCACTTTGTAAGTTATATAAATGGCCAATCCTGAAAGTAATATAATATTGTATGTCAACTGTGATCTGAAAATTATTTTTAAAGAGACAAAAAAGAAAGCAATTAAAATTAAAAAAAAAAAAAATTGACCTCCGAAGTGGCAAAGTTCAATTACGTGAATTGTACATTCATGTTGGAGTATTCATTCTCTGATAATTGCCGGACTATACGGTCCTTGTGAGACTCATGTGTAAAGTAGCATGAAAAATGACACCGATTTATGACAACCACTGAATCCTTTTCATCAGTTACATCATGAGTGTATATAAATCATAGAATGACCTACTATGGAACTGACTGTGCTGTAAAGCAAAATAACTGAAATGGACACAAATTCCCTTTAGCCAAGCACTTGGTAGTGATTTCTATCTTTTTATTTTTCAGTAAAATGAAGGCTAAGCATGTGGTTGTAAGGGTTATTTTTCTCTTTAAGTTCCTTTTCTTATATCCTTATAGTTCTTTCTTGACTCTGTTTTTCTGTTTTGAATTACTCTTTTGGCAATATAGACAATCTATCACCTTCATTAATTTATTTCACTTATCTTCAAGCATTCTTCTGAATGGATTCACAGTATCAAAGATTACAATGGCATAAACATAACTGAAATTATAGTCAAAACTCTCTTTTAAAGATGAAGAGAACTAGAACTAGTCAGATGTTGAAATGGAAGACAAGTTTTGACCCTGCTTTCCCCATACTGCTCTATGTAACATAATGCTCCACTTTCTGTCTAAATCCTTGACAGTATGAATGTGCTCATTTCGAGCTATTTCCTAACACCCAAAAATCTCCTTCTATAATTTATGCTCATGTGTCATCAATCCTTGCACAAAATAAGTATACCTGATTGAGTTTTCAGGAATCAGATTGAGACAAAGGACTGGCGAAGAACTTTTAGACTTTCTGAACATTTGTATATTTGTAACTGCTTTAGACCCCAAACAAGTTCACTTTAATACTTCCTAATACAGTTGCTTCGAAAAAGTCAGAATAAAAATGAAAGCAAACTGTACTGCCAAGTTATGAGGATGAGGTTTTCAAAAAATTGAAGAGAAAGGCTACGATAATTTACCAAAAGGAAGTACCTAACAATAACACCTACATGCGGTTAGACATATGACAAAAAAGCCAGGAGGCATAGGCAGAAAGTCCAAGTGAAACCCTTGTTTCCAGAAGTCAAACCTCTGCCTAAAGTTAACAGGTTATCTCAGCCTTCTGACTTCCCTTTTCACTTACTTGAATAAGTCAATGATAATCTATAGAGTCTATAGATCTGTACCAGCATTGTGAAAAATGACATGATAGTTATAAAGACCTTCTTTCCTCAAGAAACTTACCATTTAATTGGTGAGCTAAAATTAACTAACAACAAGGTCTCCTTTCCGGATTAAATTTACTATCTACCACGGTTTTGTTTGTTTATTTGTTTGTTTTGTTTGTTTGTTTTTCCTTTAAGCTTACCTGAACTGAAAGCAAGGCTCAGAGGGATCTTGTATACTAGTTGTTAGGGAACATAGTAAGAAATAAGACATGGTGCCTGCCTTCATGGAGTTTGCCTTCCGATGGAAAGTAAAGACATTTGATAAATGGGAGAAAGAAGTAACACAGAAAAAGGTGCAAATTTCATGTGAGTATGCAGAGGGTTCACTTCTGCTGGGGCTATTGGAGCAAGAATTAATGTAAAGGTTGTATTTAAGCTGAACCTCAGTGAATGAGTAGCTCTTTGATGTTAGAGCAGTGAATGGGCATAAAAGGTATTTTAAAATTGAGAAAATGAAGCAAAAAAAGTAGAATGGCCAGGAATCCCATGGCAGATTCAAAGACTTGATATGCATTTGGATCATGATTTTATGAAATAGTGACATGGAGCCCACTAGATGCTTCAGAATAAATGGAATAAGCATTCAGTGAGAGAAGTTTAAAATTTGGTTATCAGCTATTAGAAAATACACAGCCTGATTTTTTGGAGAAATTTATAAAGGGGCATAGAAATAGCTAAAAATGAGAAGATTCATTTGAACATGGTTGTTCAAATGCTAACATACTGTGTCATATCTATATAGCCACCCAATCTCACTGGCTTCAATATCTTTAAAACAGAATAAAAATAAAATAAAAGGATTATACTGCAAAATCAAGAAAATTTCTTAATTTTACTAACCAATGTCACCCCAATAAACTTAATTTATATATAAAAAAAAATTTCACCCACCATTCTTCCTACACAAAGTCACATATACAACTTCACCTCCCTTAGTGTGTGACTGACACTACAAAATCACTTCTAATTCTCATTTTCTGTAACAATATGATGCCTTTCTGCTTAGCCATAGGGCTGTTATACAATGCTAGTAGCACGATTGGACATCTCATCTCGTTCCAGCATTTTCTGACAATATACTTGGGAGAAGTGCACAAAGTAGAAAAGAGAGCTGGCTGTTTGTCCAAACCACATCACTGACTTGCAATGGGATCATGGAAACATTACTGTAGTTCCTACACATTCTTACCAGCACGATGAGGGTCGTCAGCTGCCACCTTGGCTGGCATAGGAATTTTGTTGAATGGAGGAATAAACAAATTAATGCAGGCTTGCCAACAGGCACTAAAAATCATCAAGAATACTCCCTCTTGGTATGAAGAAGGTATTATATTTCCTATGCATCTGAGACTAAAAAGGACATTCCTGTAGTACAGGAATGATAAATGGTCCAATTCTAATTTTCCACCCAACAAGTATGTTGACACTTCTTTGCTGCTTGTCTTGAATTATTCATATCTATCTCATGACACTAAGGACATCCAAAGCTGTTCCCAAGAGGTTTGTCTTGTAAAAAAAAAAAAAAAAAAGATTCTGAAGAGTGATAAAGATCACGGTTTGGGTTGGAATTTATAGGCCTGTGTTAGTTATGGTTGTTCCTGTTGTTACCGCTCGTGCTGTTTTTCTCAAACATTCATATTTAATGGTAGGAAATTTTCAATGTTAAAAATAAATGCATGCAGTAGATCCTATAACCAGCCCCAAGCCATTATCTCATTTCAAGTCACTACAGATTTCAGAAGCTTCTCATTTTAAAAATTCTTATGCAAACCTCTACTGTATTATTATAGTATGTATATTGTATAACTAGACTGTACTTAGCATATTTGATGTCCAGAATATATTACTGACAACCCCCTCGTCTATATGGTAAAATATTTTCAAAAATAATCATAAAATGAAATAAACAATAAAATGGACAGAAAAAACATATAGTCAGTGAATATCTTCTTCATTGGCGTTTGTATATAAAACGATGCAAGTTAAAAGATATTTGAAAAATAATATTAGGATTAGAAAAAGGAAGACTGCACAGCTATTTATTTAACCATTTTATATCTACAAAAATTGCATGAAGTTCAATCCTTTACTTATAGCCAAATATCGTAGTTTATATAAATAATTTTCCAGTAACTAATTAATAAATAAATTTTATTAAAACTGAAATACTACAAAAGATACAATTTATGCAATTACTAAATTGTGCCATTAATATAAAATGTTTTTTTCTTGTTTCATTTAAAAAATTTTTAAACAACACTAAAGAGAATACATTTCAATAGTGAAGATATTAATCAATAAAATGTATTATGTATGAACCTCATACATGAAATTATACCTCACAGGATGAATAGTCTTGCTCGGTATTTTAAATTTTAAACCAATAAATATTTAAAACGGTTCCATGGAACGAAAGAAATAAAACTGCTCAGCTTGTTTCTTTGTCTCTATAATTACTGTGGTATTATTGTGTATTTAAAATGTACTATTTAAATGCCACAAAGACTACCACGGGGACTAGAAATTCACACTGTGCCTGTAGCAAGTGGAAGTGATTCTGAGCATTATGAATTTAGTTTTGAAATGTAGCTGAATTTGCATATGTCCAGGGCCAACTCTATAATTGGGAAGTTCTCCTAGTTAACTTTCTTGTAGAATGCAATGGTTATCAAAGGGTAAGTACTAAAAATGTGCTAATTTGAAGCTTATATACATATTAAAATTGAGCGATAATCATAGTAATTATTTAGAACTTTAGACCAAAAGAATTTTTAGGGGAAGTTTTCTTTATCACTGATATTATTCAGAATTGCTGGTACATGGTGATAATTAAAAGTAGACCAATTTTAATTTGCTTTTAAATTCTGTACAGATAATATACCCTCTTACTGCCCACACTCAGGGGTGTGGACATCTCACTGTTATGACAATTTAGGAATGTGACAGTTTCTAGTGTAAAGAGGATGCAGAAAGCAGTTTACATTGTTCTTTAACTTTTCCCATTAGATTTTTCTTTGATTATTTTGAACAAGACATGATCTTTCAGAGCTTTCAAATCTCCTAGAGGGGAGAGCCCTTCTGGCTGAGTCAATCAAGAAAGGCTTCAGGATTATAGCCATTCTAACAGGTGTGAGGTGGCATCTCATTGTGGTTTTAATTTGCATTTTCCTAATTGCTAGTGATGTTGAGCATTTTTTCATGTATCTGTTGGCTGTTTGTATGTCTTCAGGAGAGAAGTGCCTGTTTAGGTCTTCTGCCCATTTTTTAATTGGATCGTTTGTTTTTTTGTGGTTGCGATGTATGAGTTCTTTATATATTTTAGATATTAGCTCCTTATCAGAAGCATTGTTTGCAGATATTTTCTCCCATTCGATTGGTTTCCTTTTTACTTTGTTGACGGTGTCCTTTGCTGTGTAGAAGCTTTTTAGTTTGATATAGTCCCATTCATGTACCCCAGTGTTCTTCGCAGCACTGTTCACAAAGGCCAAGTTGTGGAATCAACCAAAGTGTCCTCTGATAGATGACTGGACAAAGAAGTTGTGGTACATTTACACAATGGAATACTACTCGGTAATAAGAAAAGATGAAAAACAGTCATTTCTGGCAACATGGATGGACCTAGAGACCATCTTATTAAGCGAAATAAGTCAGACTGAAAGAATCAAGAAACATATGACCTCACTTATAGGTGGAATATAAAACTGAAAAGAATAAAGAAACAAAGACTCATGGACACAGTCAATAGGTTAGTGGTTACCTGAGGGTAAGGGGGGAGGTGGGTGGGAGAGGAGGGGTGGGGGGAGTAGGGAGGGGGAATCAAACATACAGTGATGGAAAGTGAGCTGATTCT
>PVKE010019611.1:0-28319 GCA_004027555.1 Craseonycteris thonglongyai | reverse complement strand
ATAGTTTCATTCCACAGGTGGGCGGGGCTGCACAGGGCAGGAACTGGGCCGGGGTCTCGACCAGGTGAGAACTGAACTGGGGGCACTCCCCAGTTCAGCATATGGGTCCACACAGGCCGGGGTTGGGATTCGATCCACGGTCCCCAGGGCTGCAAAGTGAGCGCTTAACCCACTGAGCCATCCCGGCTTCCCCAAAAACTAGAGCTATTTAGATGGGAGAAGAAAAGACTTAAAAGACCAGGATAACAAAAGACTTAAAAGACCAGGAGAACTGTCCCGAAATAGCTAATCTGATGAAGCTCTGCCTGATGACACTCCAAGGGAGAGAATTCACACAAAGGCAAAGGCACTAATTTCGGCTACTGCTGAAAGCTGTCCAAAGACGGTGCACAGCTTAGTCTTAGTAAAGGTACTTAAGTTCAAAGTCAAAGACCACTGGCATCCTCGTGAGTAACACATCCTTTCATTCTCAAAAGAGTCCTACTTTGGATTGGCTGGCCAGACATACTGTTTTCAACGGGACGGCATTGTTATTTTCTGTCCCATTGAAAACAGTACGTCTGGTCAGCCTAACTTTGGGTCTAAATTATTGGTCACCAGATAGAGGGACTACTCGACCCTGAACTCCTAGATAACTGATGTCGTTTTCAAAAAATGTCCAAGCATGTTATTTTTAAATTTGCATTATACAACTTTTTTTTAGATTCCAGTCCTATCAATTGGTTTGTAACTACAAGAGTTACACTTTTTATCCACTTTTCCATCATTGCCATTGTGGGACTCAGGCCTATTTCTTCGCAGTCTGGCTCCATTTCTCTCTATCTATGGGCCCCACACCAGCAGCGGAAACAAGCCCAGGAATGTTGTGCTGAATGGAAAAGGCAGGAAAGTGCTGTTTGACTTGGAATTCCACGGCATGGGGCAGGCAGGGTGGAGAAGTGACTGAGCGCTCTGAACAGGGTGTTCTTTGGGGCCCAGGGAACTTAGTGAAAGAATCCAAGTTCAAAACAAATGGGAGGGGAGGGCAGGGGCGACACACTGGACCAGGTCTGATGTCACTGTCTGCCTCGAGAAGCCAGGCCTCTGAGTGCAGCTGTCTTTTCATGTTGTGGCACTGTGTTGTTTTGTTTTTGTGCCTTTTGCTTTTTAAAGAAAATATATCTCAAGTCGAGGGGCTAAAATCGACCTGTTCAATTACAGTTTTTGGGGAGACTTCTAAGAGACCTCAGTAAAAGAAAGTCACGTAGGAAAATGAAATAAGTAGATCCTCATACAGTCTGGGAGCCAGGTCAATACCGCTTCAGTGGGAAGGACTAGAGCAGAAGCCCTCTCCAGTTTCCCTCTAGTTCATGATGCTTTGTTATCGAAGAGGAACTTTAGCCCCGGACCTTCAGCCCTGTGCCCTATGAAAGAGCAGCAAGCACTTGGCCAAGAGTCACCTTGTTCCCTGCCTGGCTCAGGGACTTCAACTAAATCACCTCACCCCTTTGAACCTCAGCATCCCCGTGAGTCCACATTAGAACTGATGTTTCCAAGGCCCCGTCTGACTCTGAAGTTCAGTGCTTCTGCGATGAACGTCTACAGGAGTTTGTAATTGCCCCCAGAAGCATCTTCCTCCAAGTCAAGTAGTGAAATGGAAAGTAACAGGAAGAGACTTTGCCCATAAGCATCGTCCAGGGTTTGTAAAACAGAAACTAAGCCATGAGACACGTAAGCAGGGGGCCCTAGACTTGTCCAGAGCATTGATGACCTCCTGTCTGCTCCATGTCTTATGATCACCAACGGGAGGTGCATAAGCAACCTCAGATGGCCCACTCTCTGCTGAAAGTCTCCTCTAAAAATAAAGTATATGTGGCAATGGTAACAACTGATAGTGTCCCTCCAGAGGGACCCAAGGGGGCACAGGGACCTATGTGGCATCAGCAACTGACCTTGTCATTGGCTGGGTCAGGCTTCAAGCTCCCTGGACCAGGCATACCAGTGGGTCACCTAGCAGCATGAGTTAAGGCAGAGAATCTGGAAGGAGCAGCAATCTGGCTAACTGTGGTGTGAGCAGGTGTCAGAGTGCCAGACCCTGACAGTACCAGGAAGCCAAAACCAGTGGGGACTGGTTACCTTCCCACGTGGAAATTCTGTTCCGGGATCCCAGCAGCACCCCAGACACAGCCAGCTGCCACTTCAATGCCTGCCCATGGCCACGGGGGGCTCCAGACGAAGCAGGGACTAGTCAGTGCAGATACATGAGTGTCGGACTGAGGAGGACATATCTGAGCACATCCCCTTTCGCTTCTGGAGAGCCCGGTTTGGGGCTGTCACTTCGGGGCAGTTGGCAGCACAGTCCGTGCTCCAGACAGCAATGCCTCCCGGAAGCTAGTGAAGTGCATGATGCTTTGAATGTAGCTGATTGTCATCTCTGGGCAAGAAGCCACCAATAAAGACCCGGGCCCTTAGGTGGGTGACATCATACTGTCCCTGTGTGGAGGAAGCTTCACAGTGTGCGTCGCTTTTATGTATGCTATCTCCTCCGCTGCTTATGACAACCCCATGAAGTAAATAGAGCTGATAGGATCACCCCTGGTTTAAAAGTCAGAAAACTGAGGTTCAAAGTGACCTAATGATATGGTCAAGCTTCCTCGGCTAGGGAGTGTCAGAACGCAGGCTTTGGTGTCTAAATTAATGAAAGGCAGTACTTCACAGAACAGGGAAAGGTGGCTTAACCAGTTGGCTTTGCTTTGCTTCAGAATCACCTCTCACTCACGCCACTGCAGTGTGAACCCCAGAGAGAGAAGTATGTGCACTTTCCTGTGTAGAAGGCTCTGAGCCCTCCCCCCAACACATACCCAAATCACGAGCCACTCCTGCTCCATCCCCACTCTACACAGCCCCCCAGAACCAAAACGGGTGGGAAAAAAATTAAGGACGATTCCTGCTGCACTTTGGCCCCAATTAGTATTTAATGCATTGAATGCCCACATAGTTCTCAGCAAGCCCTACAGGGCTGTGTGGCCACAGACAAAATGTTGCCTTTGTTCTCAAAGAATTTGCAGTCTTAAGAGGAAGTAGGAAAAGATGCATCTAAAGTTACAGATGGGATAAACCTCTTCACAAAATGCCAGGATAGATAGCAGTACATGAAATTTAATGAGAGGGGGACAGTGTCTCACCCAGGGGAAAATCATGAGGGTTTGGTCATACTTCTATGTCCAAAGGTAATAGCTTGAAACAAGAATATTTGCCTGGCTCACTATCGCTAGTAAATAAAAACATATTTGCATATTTTCAAACCCATGCTTACATTTTACAAGTCTTGAATTTACAAAGACTACAACTAATACATGGCACAATTCCTTTTAACCTTTTTAATTACTTTTATGTGTATTATGACTATTAATAATAGCCTCTGTTAATGAGCTGTTTATTCTGTGCCTGCACTATTAAATGCTTTGTATTCGTTATCTCACTTAATTACCTCTAAGACCCTAAGAAGTAACTGTTATTATCTTCACTCCTCAGATATGGAAACTGAGGACTACAGAGATTTTGAATAAACTTGCTCAAAATCATATAGCTAGTAAGTGAAAAGAGTAGATTTAAATCAAGCTATGCCTAAATCCAAAGCTCTTAAGAAGTTTATATTTCCTCATTTTAGCTTTATGACATCCTTATGAAGGAGGAAAGGTATTATTAACCCCATTTGAAAGATGAGGAAACAGATTTATCCAAAGTTTCAGTGACTGAACTAAGAGTTTGAGTGCCCTGCAACTCCATTCTACTTAACAATCCATCCCATCATCTTCCTAAGGTACCAGCAACTACTCACACCAAGAGGGGAAGCCAGAATATTATAATATAATTAGCCTTGAGACTCAAGTACAAGCAGGAATGCAGTCACGCATTTTTAAAGTGTCCTTTGCTACATGGGTAGCATCACATCCAAATATTTAAGAAGTGTACCCTTTACCCAGTAGAGAACGCAGGTTTGGGATCTTCAAGGTGAAGCTGGAAATGGCCTACCCTTGAGAAAACTCCTGTCCTGGACACTCTCGAAGTCCCATGATACCAAAGATGGTTGGCACCTTCAGCAGACTCCCTTGAGCCCTTACCCACGTAAAACTAGCAGCTAGGTTGGAATCATTGATGACTCGGCAGACACCAAACTCTACTGGAATCCTGTACACAAGCCCTCAGGTTGCTTCCATGGAGAGTCACCTTCTCCGAGCTGCTGCTACATTTGTTAGTCATCCTAGTAAGGGGAGCAAAATGTGTGCCCAGGTCATGGTACTCCTGCTTGCACAGAACCCTGAGAACTGCGGTTCTGATGTAACCTACCAGAAAGTCAGGTGTCATGATCTGCATAGTCACATCCCCAAGTTTCCTCATAGGTAATAAGCCTACCTGACTATATTATGGGAATCAAATGAGACAGTAAACTAAAAGGCCCATAGCATAACACATTTAAGTAGTTGGTAGATATTAGCTAGCCAATATTATATTATATCATTATACTATTTACTGTTACTAGTGATGAGGAGTTTAAGTATACTGAATTTAATTAATTCAAACATGACTAATCAGTACATGCAATTGGATTTTCTTTTAAAGCTTGAATTGGATCCTTTCTCACTCAAACGATGACTGAAGAAAGAAAAAGACAAGCGGTAGAATTATTCATATAGACGATGGGCATCATGTTGTGCCTGTGAAGTGTGAATGGGAACCACCCATTTTTATGGATTAGAAAGGAAGGAAAGGCCTGCATGAAGATGTTGTATTTTTGAAACCTGTGTTTCTTCCTTCGTTCACCAAATCCTTACATACTCAGTTTTTCTACATTTTACATTAAATGCAATAACACTTAAAGAGGACATGCCTTTTGGGAGGCAAAACTAGAAAAAAATATATGTATTTACATATATATACATACAAATATAACACATATGCGAGGGCTGTCCAGAAAGTATCCAGCCATGTGACCATTCTCATTATACTGACAATAACTGGATTTTTTCCAGACAGCCCTTGTACATATTATTTATATAGAGATACATACAAATGCATATGCATGTATACTTATTTATGTGTACATATGCACATATGTATGTATATCTATAAAATCATGAGTTCAGAATAATGCCTCTAATGCCAATCCACCCCTACAGGGCTCCTTTTTGCCCTCCCCTATATTTTGGTGCCTCTGTCCTATATTAACACATTTCCTCACTTGCCCAAATGCCATAATACAACTAAAATAGTTTCAGAATTGCTTAACACATTTACCACAAAATAAATGAGTTATATATACTAAAAAAAATTCAGGAGTTGGTTGCAATTCTCCCCCACTCAACCTCACCCAAGACAGACAGTAACCAGTCAAACACTGTTCATAAATTACTTGGATTTTTGTGTGTTTTCTTTTTGTTTGTTTGGTTTTTTTTGTTTGTTTTTTGCGTTTTCCTCTTCAGTGTGGTTGCAGTATTTATTTGAAATACAACTGGGTTCATTTGTTTCCATTTGTTTTTAGTTCTAGGTTTTTCTTTCCCTTCCCATCATGCTTTAATTTTATTTTTGGCTATGTAGAACATTCACCTGCTTCCAAAAGTCAAAACTATAAAAATAATAATAATAAAATAAATTAAAAAACAGTTCTCAGAGATGTGTCACTCCCTCCTGAATCACTTCCAGCCCTTCCTTTAGTAAGTAATCAAGTTCTTTGGTTTCTGTTTATCTTTCCTGTGTTTCTTTTGCTAACAATCGGCAAATATATATGTTTTATTCCTTCTTCTTTCTTACACAAAAGATGACATAGTATGCACCCTCTTTCACACTTCCCATTTTTTTAGTTATGTTTCCTGGAAATCATTCCATGCCAGTTCAGAGAAGTCTCCCATGTTTTATGTTTTAGGTTTGTTTTATATAGTTGCACAGTACTCCATTGTGTATATATACCATATTTTATTCAACCAATCTTCTAGACTTGGCGATTTAGGTCGTTTCAAATATTTTACAATTACAAATAATATTAAAATGAATCATTGTGTGCATATATATTTTCACATTGTAGGAGGTCATCTTCAGGGTAAATTCCCAGATGTAGGATTTCTGTGGTCAAAGATAAATGCACATGTACTTTTGTTAATTAAACATTGCCAAATTTTCCTCCATAGTGAGAGACAAATGAGTCTATTCTGTCAAGCAAAGATGACTCCATTTTATAGTCTACCTCCATTTTTATTTATAATGAAAGAATTACCAGTTTTCGGAACTCAGGGGCTTCTCATACGTCCTCATTCCTGACTCACATTCAAAAATTGCTTTGCATCCTCTCTAGACAATCATCTTGCACCATTTCTAGCCAATCGCGACTCAGATAGTAAGCCCCAGCCGCAGCCAATGGGGTAAGGCCCAGTGTCTTTCCCCTACGTTAGGATAAAAAGGCCAGCAGCCCACCTGCCCGGTGTGCAGGCTACCTCGATTTAGAGGCCCAACGGGC
The DNA here is from genome assembly GCA_004027555.1 of Craseonycteris thonglongyai. NCBI lineage: Eukaryota > Metazoa > Chordata > Mammalia > Chiroptera > Craseonycteridae > Craseonycteris > Craseonycteris thonglongyai. The sequence continues at coordinate 21,829 of PVKE010019611.1, read as the reverse complement.
CCTTGTGCAAAAGTAAAGTGCCTTGTCGAGATATCCTTGTCTTCTGAGTGCCTTTGTTCACACCGGGGTCCTCATTTCCAACAATAGGGTGTACCATTTGGGATTCCCACCAGCAAAGGAGGAAAGTGCCTGTTTCTCCACAGCCTCATCAACTAAGAACTTTGTCAAGCTTTTTAATTTTGCCAATCTGATGGTTAAAATTGTTAGCTCACTGTCATTTTAATTTGCATTAACCTTACCATAAATGAAGCTGAATGTTTTTTCATTTATTTCGGGACATGTATACATCTCTTTTTTCAGGAATTGCCTGTTCCTGAATTCTGCCTGTTTTCCTATAGGATTTGAGCCTTTTTGCCCCTTCATTTTTAAAAGTTCATTGTGTACTAGAGATATTAGCCTTTTAGCTGTCATATGTATTCCAAATATTTCCTCCCAGTTTATGCTTTGTTTTTTATTTTGTTTATAGTGATTTTTGCCATGAAGTGGTTTTTTAATGTAGGAAAATTTATCTTTTCTTACCTAGTAGTATCTACGGTAGATTTTTAGTCATAGTTAGGAAGCCTCTATTTACACCCAGCTTGTAGAGGAATTTACCATCTTTCTTCTAGTACTTGTATAATTTCATTTGGTTACCAGTTGCACCTCAGTTCAACATATGGGGTTGCATGGGCCGGGGCTGGAAATCAAACCCCAGACTTCACAACTGTGAGGCAAGTGCTCAACAGCTGAGCTATCCCGGCGTCCCTGTAGCCTACCTTACTTAACATCTATTAGGGCTAGTACCCCTCAGAGCTCTCTTTCCAGTGTTTTCCTAGCTTGTCTTGTGTGTTTGTTTTTCCATATGAACTTTAATGTCAGCTTGTCTTGCTCTTCTAAAATGCTCATGGGGGAAGCTGGGATGACGCAGCAGGTTAAGCGCTCACTTTACAGCCCCGGAGACCAAGAATCAAATCCCGGCTCCGGCCCAGGCAGACCCATATGCTGAACTGGGGAGTGCCCCCAGTTCAGTTCTTGCTGGAGCCTATGCGGGAGGCTCCCGGCCCAGTTCCTGCCTTGTGCAGCCCCACACCCACCTGTGGAGTAAAACTATATGGAAAACTAATGTCAACTGTGGAGACTGCTCTGGGCCCTCTTCCTTCTCTCTATTTCTCTCTGTCTGTCTCTCTCTCCCTGTCAAAAACAATAATAATAGATCTTTAAAATGCTCATTGGTATTTGCATTAGGGTTACATTAAATTTATAAATTAACTTAGGAAGAACCAACATCTTGATCGAGTTGAGACATGCCAAGAACAAGGCATATTATTCCTTTTGTTCAAATCATTAATATTTTTACATCAATGTTCTCTCTTAGACACTGACATAGGTTATCTTAGCTCATTAAATACAATAATATTTATTGAGCAGCTATTATGCCCTCAACACTATATTAAGCATAAAAGTGGGCTCTGTCCTCAAGTAGCTTAGAATTTTGTGAGGGAAAAGGAGTAGCACACTTAAAGCAATGAAAGCAGTTCAAGACCCCATGTAAAGAAGCTGCCCATTGTACAGTCAGACCATATATGCTAAGCAAGCTCAGAGCAAAGGGAGAGAAACAAGGGCTAGGATAACAAGGGAAGACTTCTGGCTGGATTGAGACTAGAATCACCTGGCCTGGAGGTTTTGTAGAATTTAGGTGCATGGCAACAAAGAGAAAGGAGTCGCAGTAACGGGCACCCAGGTAAAAGCTCCAGGGTGGACTGAGTGTGACATGTCTCACAGGGCAGAAGGCCCCAACTCAACTCTTAGCTGCAATAGTGGGGAAGCCACCTCCCTTCTATTCAAGCTCAAAGTTACACATACGACTCAGTGTTAATAGTTTCCAAATCCTCATTGTGTACTTGTTAAAATTATGTGAACATCCCCCAGGTTTCCAGATACTAGTCCTTTGACTGGTCATTTCTGCCCATCGTTACCTTTTCAGGGAATGGTCTAGAGTTGTACTATCCCATACAGTAGCTACTAACTAGCCGCATGTGGCTCTTGAGCCCTTATGATGTGGATAGTGCCACTGAGAACTGAATTTCTCATTTAATTTCATTTAATATGCATTTTAAAAATTGAAGTGGTGTAAAATATGTGTCCATTGAATCCAACTTTATTGTTTTGGGGAGGACCACATTTAATTATGACACTGCGTAATAATACAAGCTTGTCCAATCCATGGCCCGAGGGCCGCATGTGGCCCAGGACAACTTTGAATGTGGCCCAACACAAATTCATAAATTGTCTTAAAACATTATGAGATGTTTTTGCAGTTTCTTTTTTAGCTCATCAGCTATCACTAGTGTTAGTGTATTTTATGTGTGGCCCAAGACAATTCTTCTTCCAATGTGGCCCAGGGAAGACAAAAGGTTGGACACCCCTGGCGTACTCTATCACTGTAATGTTAGAGTGTGTGTGTTCATTTTACTCTGCTTAATGTGGCTACTAGAACATTTTAAATTATGTATGTGGCTCATATTGTATTTCTCTTTGACATCACTGGCCTAGAGCCTTAGAACTCAGTGTGCTCTGGTCAGCATGGTATGGGAGCCACCCCAGACCTCAAGAGTCTGCTCGTTTACAAAGATCCCCAGGTGATTCTTCGGCAGTCACAGAAGCACTGAGCTGGATGACTCAGAAGACAGCCAGGCCTCTGCCGGTTACACTAGAGTGACTCCCATGGCAGGGGGGGAGGGGGGGAGACAGGGAGATCCCTGCCTGCCACTGTGATGTCACAGAGTAAACCCTATGTGTCAGCCAGCCCCACCCTGACTGGTGTCCTGGCCAAGGGACAGCCTTTCCATCCTCTCCAGCCCACCTCACACCACCTCACCCCTCTGCAGGCAAGAGGGGGGCCTGATTCGTCTTCACACCTGATACTCATTCCATACAACCAATTAAGACAGAGAAGAGAAACTGAAGTATCTTTGTCTCCAAATTTCAGAAGTGAATGAGCAATCCTTCTCAACTGACACACAATGTTTGTCTCACCCAGAAGGTAGGTCCCTTGACTTCTGAAATCTCATGACTATCTCATGTACGGGTTATACAAATTCATCAATGTATGCTTACAGTAAGGAGCTTGTGAACACACTGTAGGATTACACAAAATGGAATAAAACATATTACTCAAGCCCAGTTTTTATGATAAATATGGAAATGCCCATACTTTGGCCTATTCATGTTGTGCCTTTAAAACTTCCATATCTTCTTCCTTTGCCTCCTCTTCTTACTTTTTCATCTTACTTTACTTCATCTCTGTTCCCAAAGCTTCTTAGAGCCCTCTAGCTTTTCTTTATACCCTCCATCTGTATGGTTCATGTTGCCAAAATCTGGCCCCTGATAAGAGGTTCAGTGGTGATGAAAATGAGAGATGTGAATCACTCTATTGAATTGAAAGAACAGATATTCTCTGCCAGACAATGGTGAGACATTCCCATGGTCCTGCTGAAAACCAGCTCTTGGCTGGAATCTGCTGGAACTAAGGAAGAGACCATGACTTTAGGCCCCTTCTGGTCTCAGAGAATCTAGGAGAGTCTACAGGGATCCTTCCACATGCAGGAAGATCCTCAGACAGCAAAGATGTCATGGCATGTTTAGGGTATAACCCACATCTAGAAATGACTTGCCTCCCAATTGAAAAAGTTGGGAACTACCTAAAAATGGGACACTTCTGGGATGGCAGAGCAGAGCTAGTGGTTCTGAAGAGCCATCAGAGGATGGGCTCAGCCAGCCCCATAGCTCAGAAACAGCCCAAAATGAATACATTATCAATAGAAGAAGCTTCACAAGTGGGTAAGAAGGTGGTAGAATAAGCCAGCTAGAGTGAATTTTATTTTTTTATTATTGGTTTCCGAGGACAGAGGGAATGTGGGAGAGTCTGTTTATCAGCCTGTAGGTGAAGTATAAAGTACACTTAATCCATTGCCTCATTCTGTGTGAGTTTCCATAATCGGGCCTGCAAAGTGAGCAGTTTGGTAAGGTGCTATGCATGCCTCTCCTTTACCAAGGGGCAGCCTGGCGTTCAGTCAGGACGTTTTGAGTATGACTCCACCATTTACTAGCGTTGTGGCCTTGAGCCAAGTCAAGGGCTCCGAATCTGATTCCTCATGTCTAGCATGGGCATGGCCACCTCTCCTTCAGGCTATTGAGGACGAAATGAGGTGCTGGTGAGGAGTCCAGCAGGTTGTCTGCTACACGGTATGGTTCCCTGCCCCTGCCTTTCCACCTGCACTCTAACTACAACTTTGGATCTTTACAGCAGAACTGTGGAGGACCTCTGAGGAAACCGTTGCTTAGTGGGTAGTGACCAGAATTCAGATCTGCTGAGGGGTTCGTGGTCCCAACCTTTCACCTGTTAGATTCAGGAAATGAGACAAAGGTGTAGCCAGGGACCTGTACTCTTAGGGCAAAGGCCGGGGTAGGGAAAGGCCTGATTTGGGGCTCCACAGCAACCCCGCACGTACAGGCCTGGGAGTGAGGGATTTATTGGATGACCCAGTCTCAGCACTCCCTCTGCCAAGCCTTGCCAGGGCAGCAGGGCAGCAGGGCAGCAGGGCAGCAGGGCAGCAGGGCATTGGGCCGCCCTGCCACCCGGCCAGCACTCGCGGTCCCCCCTCCGGGCCCAGCGGATCGTCCTCCCTCCAGCGGCCTCTCGGCAGTGCTTTCTCTCTGTAAGGGGCCCCGGGGCAGGAGCTCAGCAGACTCGAGAGGAAGGAGAGGAAGAAAGGGCCCCGGCTCCGTGCCCCACCCGCTGGGGAAGTCCAGGCCGCTGGGCCGCTGGGGCGGAGCCTCGCCAAACAATTCAAAACAAGCTCCCGGCGCGTCGCCGTGGCAACGCGCGCCCGTTGCTAGGCGACAGGAGCGCCGTAGTAAACCGCGGGCGGGTGTTACTCACGCCGGCAGCGGGGCGAGGGGAGCCGGCAGACGCTGGGCTGGGCCTGCCGGGGGAGGGGGGGAGCGCAGGAAAGCAAGGGACGAGGGCGGTGCACGCGGAATGGAAGCGGGGCGGCCTCGCCCACCGGGGCCCGCGCCCTGAGCACCCCTCGAGAGGCGCCCCTTGTTAGGGTCCGGCGCCGTCCCGCGGTCCCCAAGAGCCCCGAGCCCCAGCAGGCCTCTGGGGCTCAGTCACCGGCGCGTGAGCGATGGCCCCACAGGATGTGCAGATGTGGCTGCCCCGCTGATTCACTCCAGCTGCATGAGGCATGGAAGAAAGGCGGCTTCCTCTCCTGGAAATGACGGCTGGAGCAAAAGCCCTCAAACAATTACATGGAAAAGCGGAAAGGGAAAGGCGCCCTAGAGGAGCGGGGCCCAAGATGCTTTTCTGTGGACCTTCCCACTGAACACAAGGAGAGGTGTTCCCAGAAGTGGGGGCCCACGTTAGGAAGACAGAACTCGTTTTTATTCTATGAGCATTTGAGGTCATGTGGACAATTAAACATGGTTACAGTAAAGATTGACCTGAAGCTGGGAAACCCCAGCGCTGAATGTTCAACAGTGATGTAAATATTTGGGACACTCGGCATGGGCATTTTGGTGGTATTACTCTTCCCTTCCAGCTGAGAGGCCAATGTTAAAATGTCCTGTGTGAAGACCTTCTGCTATCTTCATCAGTGAATGAGTCACATATGAGCCATTGAAGTAAAAAATTGTAATTAGAACTATAACATCTCAGATAGCTCAAGCTACATCATTTATAAGGGCTCTAATCCATAGGGGATTACGGAGCTTGGGAAAGGACAAAACATTTCCAATCTGTCACTGGCTTTTGAGCAATGTGTTTGTACCCTGGTCTCTGAACTAAAGATAATATTCGTTCATGAGATCACTGCTGTTTGCTGGGCTTTGCTCATCAAAAAGCAAGAATGTTTCCACAGGTGGGAGGAAATGTATTGGCCGAAGATATGTTTAATGACACTATGGGTGCCTCTGTGTAGAAGTGTCTGTGGACCTGTGGGCCCTATTTTCAGCTTCTTGCTGCTCCTATGTACATGGATCAGGAGATTTGTGTCTTTTTTTTAGCAATAGGAAGCCGTTTGGATACTTTTCTTTATTCCCGTCTTCACCCATAGGCTTCCTAAGTGTATTCGTGAACCTCTTTTCCATTACAAACTTCATTCATGGATGTTAGGGCTCAGCTCTGAGGATCAACAATGAATAAAAACATAGCTGCTACTATACCTAGCTACATAAAGTCAAGTGAGCATAACAAGTAAACCATGTGATGAGCTACAAAAGAGAGGCACCCAGCAGAACAAGCGGGAATAGAGAACAGGCACGTAGATCAGAGCCAGTGAGAGCCCATTTACCCTCCCCTCCAGCCTCTTGTCTGCTAACAAGGAGCTGGTGGGTTATGGGGCCTGGGACAGAAATCTGACACCTGGAAGAAGGACAGAGGGACTGCTGTCAGAGAGAGCAAGTGAACATTTCTCAGGAGAAGATGCTAGTGGGGATGATGTGAAACAAACCCACTGGATTCCTTAGCCCCAGGCTTTGGCATTAGGGACGTGAAGTGCTATATACTTCTCTGGCTCAGCGGTCTTACCCATTGTTTCAATCACCTCTTCTCTACAGTGTACTCGCAAAACAATAATTTGAATTCCTGTGTACAAAGTATGTGTGGGTGTCCCAAGACCAATGTTTCTCTTTATGAATACCGATGAAATGATGATTTTGTACGTGCAGGGACCAGTGACTGAGAACCTTAGCACAGACAAGTTAATCACAACCCTCGGCTTTGTGATGTCATAAATGTTGAGTTGCGTATCTACCCCAGTGGAGATCACCCTAAGATGGTAACAGTTCAACCTACAGAAGTTAAATACTGTTTTGGGATGTGGAATCTTCCTGTCTGTGCTGAGTCATGAACTTCTGAGCCAACCTAATTATATTTATGTTGTATTGAGTAGTAATTACTTCTTCTGTTCTAAGAGGGGAAAGAGAAGGGAAAAAAAAATATTAATGTGCCTAAATTACAAGGAGAGGAAGTGGGTGGGATACTGGGCTCTGATTTTTGTGGTCAGGCAGCGAAACTCATGTTTTGTAAAAAAAAAAAAAAAAAAAAAGAAGAAATCAGATGTTGTGTCCCAGGATCCTTGGGGAGGGTCTCCAGATTGGTCAGTTAGTAGCCAGCCAGCCAAGCACATACACAAAATGCACAGCCTCCCAAGAGGTGGATTTCAGACTTTGGGGAGGCCTACAATAATAGAATTTTAGAGGCCCTCTTTAAGAAAAATAATACAAAATGACAAGTACAAATTAGGTAACAGGGTCTTGGAAGGGGCCCGAGTAGGTGGGGGACCAGAGAGCTGAAGTTCCATTACTGTTACCCTAAATTCATTTCTTGGCCTCCTCATGTAACCCACTTAAGACTCCGGCCTCTCCCATCCCCTTTTCCCTGGAGAAGGCAAATTTCAGGCTATTAAGGCACAGGGGGTGTGGTTTATGAGCAGAGGTAATAAAAACCAAAGACATAAGACTGTGCCAAACAGTGACTCAAGAGGGATATGAGAAGTGTCTGCAAGCATTTGAAGGGTGTCAGCCGAGAGAGGGAAAAGAATTGTTCCCTGTTCTGAGGTGGACAGGAGATGAGGATACAATTTAAATAAAGAAAAATGTGCACAGAATTCATCAGGAAACATTGGCTGACTGTATTTTCTGATACCGTGGTGTTGCATTTCCCATGGGAAGCACTTAAGGATCTATTGAGTCACTGAAAACTATAACTGGCCACAAAATAATGTGCTACGGAAAACAATCCTGTAAGACATCCTCAGGGAGCAGCTAGTTGCCTCTGAGTTCTGAGCCCTGAATTCCGTAAGGCTGACACATACCTCTATAGATTAGTGTATGGGGAGGAGGCCAAACTCTGAAAAAGAGAGCAGTCCAGCAGGGTGGAGCTGTCACTTCCACCCACATTGGGGGGGGGGGGGGGGACATGTGACTGGAGGAAAAATCTGAGGAGATGGTGCCACCCAGTGTTGGAAAGGAAATTATAGTCAGGAAAATAGCAGCCAATTCCACGGTGAACAGTGACCACAAAATTCCTGCTCCCTTCTCCCAAAGGAGAGAGAGTTCTGTTGCAATGAACAAAGGGTCGTTGGGTGATACAAGAATCAGGCCCGGGCACAAGCGTGTGCCAAATATGCCGCTAACATCCAGTCTGAGAAGAATAGAGAATATATTGGGTGACAGAAGTGAGATTTCAGAGACATGTTTGGTTACAATGTAGACTAATTCGAACACTGAGGAGAGCCTGCCTTTGAGTCCCTAAACAAAATGCATAAATAAAGAATGGGAAAAACCATGACTGGGTTGGTTGCAAATCTGGAAGAGGTAGGGGAAGGGCAGGGGAGGGTACAGAGGGTTTCATTAAATGTAAGCCCCAAACGATCCTAACAGGTGTTATTTTACAGTACCTTAATTCCCTGGCTATATGCTATTTTTCAGTGTATTCTGCTTTTTACTAGTTAGTAGGTCAGAGATGTGACTTCCAAGCTCCTTATATGCAGAACCAGAAACCATCCATGGGTATACCCTAAGCGCTTCCTAAGAATTATAGATTCCTGGCCCTCACCCCAGAACTCATATGGAACCTCAGGGTTGGGCCCAGGAATCTGGATCCTTTCCAAAGTTTCAGATTGTTCTGATGCTTAGTCAGAATTGAGAACTACTATTCTCAAAGGAAAAGAAGGAGGAGGAGGAGGGGAAAAGAAGAAAAGAAGAAGGAGATGGAGAAGGAGAAGAATGAGGAGAGGAAGAAGACTTTACAATCAAGACAAATAATGATAATGAAATATAGAAAGTGCTATGGGAGGGGTACAGTGTGACAAGGACATAGAGGAGGGAACTGTTCTTAGAGAGAACAGAAGCATTTTCAAAGAATGAGTGACTCTCACACTCATCTTGATGAAAGGCCAATCACCAGGTAAAAACAGTTTGAAGACATTCCAGGTGGAAGTGCATCTGCAAAGGCATGGAGGGTGCAAATCCATGGGGTGTCCAGCAAATCACAAGCAGCCGCAGAATGTCTCCACCTTGTCAGCCCAATGAAGTAATACAAGTTTTGAGGACAGAATGAACAACTTGTACGTCCAGGGCCTGGGCAGCAAGAACATTTACAACCAACCTCTCATTGGTTTGTCAGATTATTTTTTAGAAGTTTTAGAAGCCCTTTTTTGAAAAAAATAAAATAAACAAACATTGTCAAATGGTAGGTAGCTGTAGCACTGCTGACCCTGGAATTGATTTCTCTCCTGTCGCATACCATCTGCATCCTCACCCTCATCCCCATCCAACACTCTCCGTCTCAGTATTCCAAATGTGGAGAGACAATGTTAGCCATCCTTAGTAAATGATGCTAACTGGAGAGGAGACGCCACCATGACACAAAGAAGCTGTTTCATATCCATGGCTCTATGAGGCCCTGACCTTCCAGGTAACAGAACTTATTAAAGGAATAGAAAAACCCACACAAGGGAATGGGAACCTTCGTAATAGTGGCCCTATTAATACCTTACTGTCCTCTATGTTTGCCATAAAATCAAACCCAATCCATTCACACCAGTTACCTAGGGAATGGCAGTTAGATGAAAACTAAATCAATTGCTTTTTAAGGAAACTTCCCTCTGTGAATGCAGGTCCTTGCTTCTTTGTGATTAATCCCAGATCCCCATTGGCAAGCTCTCCTGTGTAATCTCCCAGAACAGCTGGGCCATGATTGCATTGTCAATTATTAAATGCCCAAGTTCCCCAAAAGGCAGCATTTAATCATGAGACATTCCAAATATATATACATATGAGATAGAAAGGGAGGGTGGGAATGGGAGAGGGGAGGGTGGAAAGCTAGTTTTCATTCTTCCAATATTAAACCAAAGGGATTTGAAGTGCGGACGGCATTCTGCGGTCCTTCCAGAGAAGCTGCAGGATTTAACCATGGCCAAGGTAACCAGATTCCCCCTTATTGCTCAGAATGTACATTGTATAATTATTTTGTATCTGAGTCTTTTCAGAGGTGTGCCTGTCACATCAATTTATTGTCTACATTCATCCTATGTTATGCACTTCCTAGTGTTCTGAACCCAAATGTCAGGGAAGCCCCTATTTGTCCCTCTTTTAAGAGCAGAATTCACCTTGGCATTGGGCTTGTCAGCATATGCAAAGATATAACTTTTCTTATGGTTGCTGCTACTTCTGATCACCTTAAGAAAATCACTGCAAAATTAGATTTGTTCTTCCAGTTCATGGGGTATGTGGAACCTGGAGAGAAAAGGCATGTTTGGGGGGAGAAATTAAATATGTGATGAGGGTTACTAGAGGTGTTGAAGACAATTCTCAAAAAGGGCTCTTGAAGGTATTCCCATTCAATCATCAGGATGATTCTTGAATGAGGCTCCTTGTGTCTCTCTGTGGGGATCACTCCTCCCAGCAGCAGCCTCTCTGCGCTTCATTCCAAGCTCTCCATCCTTTGTGTCTCAACTCACTTACCGTATTCCTGAAGTTAGTGGTCATTGTGGTGCTGCAAAGTGGTTGTACATCGTGTGGGGTTCACTGTCATTACAGAATAACCTGCAGAACATCTTACAAATATGTGTAACTTGAAATGTATTGAGGGTTGAGTTAAAATCTCATGTGTTAATAAACAAATGTCCATGCCATGTAAGATTGAAAATAGAATGGCTGAAAATACAGAACTGCCTAAATCCTTATTTCCAACTTTATACAAAATGATTACCCGTATTTTCCGGCGCATAAGACGACCGGGCGTATAAGACGACCCCCTAATTTTACAGTTAAAACATAGGTTTAGGCCTATATTCGCTGTATAAGACTACCCCCTACTTCCGAGGCTGTAGTCTTATACAGCGAATATAGGCCTAAACCTATGTTTTAACTGTAAAATTAGGGGGTCGTCTTATACGCCCGGTCGTCTTACACGCCGGAAAATACGGTAATGAAGATGTTTTACCTAGAAGTTTATTTCCTATGCCGACAATGGATATATAGTTAGAAAGAATAACTAATAGTAACAGAAAAATGACTAAAACCAATAGAATTTTCATAACTAAAAAACAATTTGAAAACACTTTGGGGAGATGGGGCAACATATGACCCCCATCTCTAGCAATATAAGAGATTTCTTCTTTCCAGATGCTGTGGTTTGTCAGTCCTTACCAAGATCACCCAGATCATCTTATACGGTCTGACAATTCTTGGTGGATTTAATTTGTTGAGTGCTTTAAAAAAAAATCATATTAAGAGATCGCTTCCTAGAAATGGTTTTATCTTACATTTTGCATATGGGTTTTTATCTACATATGAGGGCTGTCCAGAAAATATCCAGCCATGTAACCATTCTCATTATAGTGACAATGACTGGATTTTTCCAGACAACCCCTTGTATGAACCTTGTACATTTCTTATTGCCATAAAATAATCTGCACTTTGTCTCTATTATATACTATTTTAGTCCCTGTAAATTCTGAAGAACAAACTGTTATATTTCTAAGATGAAGATCTCTGTTAACTGTAGCAAATGTTAAGCTGGAGATGATGAGAGAGGCAGATTTATGGGCCTAACCCACTTAGTTATGGTTTCATGTCTCTTAAGCTAAGCAGATTTGGATCTGATTAATTCTGATATGAAAGAGCCCCTGGAAAGCTCAAGATGGTTTATGTTAAGAAGCATCTGTCAGCAACTAAGTGTGGCCTCTTTTCTGTTCAGTATGTATTCATACAGTGCTATAAACCATTCCATAACAAAATACAAGACCTGTCATTTCTTCATTTTTCTAAATAAAATTAAATCTGGCTCCAAGTCATCACTCCCCAAAGTTAAAATGTCTAATCGTGGTCATTTTTCAACTAGCCCTTCTCTTAAAATTAAGTAAGGAGCTCCAGCCAGAACCACACACCTACAGGTCTCTCTACTACCACACGCTGTGTCCCCACCGTGAGTCAGATGATGCTACTGTTGCATCAGGCTATGGCCATGCCCCTCCATCAGCCAAGGTCACACTTTCCATCGCTCTATGGCCATAACACTTGGTGTCCAGCCTCCATGAGAACCATGCAGCCACCTCCCATTTAAAATTCTGTCATCTCAGTGGCAGTGGATGGAAGCTGGCCCCAGATAACCACCTCTCTGAGAACCCACAGCTCCCTCTCTTTAAGGGTTTCAATAGCCCCACATCCCACTGGGTCCACTGCTCTCTTAAGACCCAAAGCCTCTATCTGCACCTCCCCATTTTGCCCCCAGAGATCCAGTTTGACATTCATTGATAAGACACATCCCCCTTTACTCCTTTCAGAGGGATCTATAATGCAGGGAAGGGAACACCCAAAACTCATGGCTACGGTAACAAGTGCCTCAGCAACTCAAGTCTACTACCTTTCAATGCAGACAAAACCAAAAACAATTACCAGCAAGTATACTCATATATCTCAACCTGATCTACAGGTCTACAAGCCTCAGTGGCTTAAACGCATTCTGATGGAGATTATCTGATGCTTACTCAGGTCATCTTCAATGAGCATTTCAGTATGAAAAGGTCCAGGTTAAATAAACACCACTGCCATGGTGCCCATTGAAGCCCCGCTTCTACCTGGCTCCTTGGAGAAAACTCCCAGCGGCTGGGTGTGCCGGTCAAGGTGGAAAAAAGTGGGGCGAGCTCAGAGGGCAGACCGCAGGGTGTCCCACCCTCAAAGGAGGCTCTGAAATCAGGCTCTCCACTTGTTTGTCTGTTACAGATGGAGCTCCCGAAGGGCTTCTCTGGCCAACGGACATTCCTATCTGCCATCCACAACCTGCTACCACTCAGCCTCTCCTCAGCATCCCTGCTCAGCAACTGCTGGTTTGTGGGCACACAGAAGGTGCCCAAGCCCCTGTGCGGAAAAAGTCTGGCAACCAAGTGTTTTGACATGCCAGTGCCCTTGGATGGGGGCAGGACCAACATGTCATCCCAGGAGGTGGTGCAATATAGCTGGGAGACTGGGGATGACCACTCCTCCTCCCATACCTTCCGGAGCGGCATGTGGCTATCCTGTGAGGAAACTGTGGAAGAACCAGGTAGCCTCCTCGCCCAGCTGCCTGACTTTTTTCCTCCCAAGGGATGTTCTGCAGGCAAAGAACCAGTAGAAAGTATACAGCCTTCCCCACACACACCAGCCTCAACCCCCAGCTCAGCATCTCCCACCTCTGGATTGTGTCCCTTCTCCATAGACTCCCTTTTAATAAGGGCAGAAGTCCATCTGAATTTTTACCTCCTGCCTGTCTGTCTAGTCAACTTGCTGCTTTAAAATAGCATTACCCTTAAAGGGGTTCACTTAGACTTTTAACATGAGGAGAATTTCCATTTTAGCAAGACAGAATTGCTGTTTAGAGACAGAACAAGGAGAGATGGCTATTAACAGAAAAAGCCCTGCTCTGCCCAGCTGTGACTGTATATGTACAACTGCATTTCTATAGGCCCTGCTTTTCTCATTAGTGAGGTGGAGGGATCAGGACAGATCACCTTTAAGTCCCCTCCTCCTTCACCCCTCCCCCTCCAAATGGGTTTTCATATTGCTAATCTACTACTTGAAAAGGTAAGGGAAATGAAGCTCAGAGAGGGTAAGTAGATCCTACAAGAACACCTTTGAGGAGCTGAAGACAGACCCTCCCAGGCTCCTGCCACCCAATACACACTTTCAAAGTGTGCACTGGTTCAACAGGCAATCAGTCCTCAGGTTAGAAGCAGTTAAACTGAGGACACCCCTTCTCTCTGTTCAAGCATTCAAAGGTCACCTTGTAGTGAACTTTTTCTAAAGCCCAGAACTGTGGTCAATTAGCAATCTGCTACTTCCTCCCAATTTGAGCCAAAAGGAAAAGAGAGGAAAGAGGAGTATAAATGTGTAACTTACTATTGTGCCACTCTTAACACAGGTCCAACTGCATTCCCAGCAACAATTTAGGGCCATTCAGACCAGTGGTAAGTGGCAGCAAATGGTATTGGTTAGCACTAGGATCATTAACTCCTGACAGAAGCACAGGAACATTCCCCATGTCGGCACTCTCAGGAAAACATCCCCTTCTTCAGTATCAGAATTGAGAAGAGAAATTAATCTTGGGCAACTCTTGCCTATATGTTCATCCATACATCCCTAACTGCTTTTCAAGACAGAGCCTTAGGGCCTGCCTCCGATGTGCTGGGCAGGCCCTGTGTCAGAGCAGATGGAGGGAGTGGCCCAGGACTGGGGTGAGGGCAGCTTTTCCTCAGCATTGTCCAAGGAGGTGCCTCCATGAAGCTGTACCTTGTCTGTTTTAGGGGAGAGGTGCCGAAGCTTCATTGAACTCACACCACCCACCGAGAGAGGTGAGAAAGGACTACTGGAATTTGCCACATTGCAAGGCCCACGTCACCCCTCTCTCCGATTTGGAGGGGAGCAGTTAATGGAGAAGGCTTTCCTCCCCCACCCTCCCTTGGGGCGTGTGGCAAGTACGTGGGGTTGATAACTAATTTAGTTGCCATTGAGTTTGAGGCTTCTGTGGACCTAAATCTACTGTGATCTGCTTTCTCTTCCTCTGAGCCCCCACAGGACGACACAAATTCCTTCTAGAGCTGACTTTTATTCATAGCAGGAATGCAAAATGAGGAACAGCAGGGACAAATAAAGCTCACAAACAGAAAAACCACCAACAGTTCTAACCTCCTCTTGTTGCCAAGTAACCATGTTGAAAAGCTTAGATTTCTCCTTTTTTCTCTCTCATATATATATATACACACACACACACACACACACAATTTGGTAAGATAAGAGGGAGGGAGAGAGGGAAGAAGAAAAGAAACAAAATTGATTGTCCAAAATGAAATGGGGGGGGGGGAGGAAAAGATATAAATAGCATATATAGATATAGATATATAGATATCCCTGCAAGATTTTGTGAAAATTGGATGATTTCTTGAATCTCCCCAACAGTATTCAGTCAATCAAGTTTACTTGATAGTGTACTGGGCACTGAGCAGACTAACAGCTGTGGGGTGAGAGCAAAGAACCCCAAGTTAAGGACTGTTCCCAGCTGGTTCCAGGTCAGCTCATCCTCCCCTTCTCTGATGCTGCCAGGCTCTGTTCTTCTGATCAGCATCACCTGTTCGCCGTTTGTTCAGTTACTTAACTGGCAGGGTGAGGGTTCTTTCTGTGGTTTCTGACAGAGATCCTATGCTTATCACTGGGAACCCAGTTCGCCTACATTGGACTCGAGCTCATTAGATTCCTCCTGCTCCTAATGGACTTGCTGTTCACTGGGAAGCCTGGCTGCGGGCTCCAGCTCAGCGCCTTTGCTGCTGTGTCCTCTGTCCTGTCAGGTGAGCGCCCCCAAAGCTGGAGAGGGTGGGTGATCTCTGCCGCCTCTGAAGCATTAGCTGGCAGGCTGCAGTCTGTCCCAGAGGGAGGAGCCCAAAGGCAGCAGGAACAATGGAGGTATGGGAT
Source organism: Craseonycteris thonglongyai (assembly GCA_004027555.1). NCBI lineage: Eukaryota > Metazoa > Chordata > Mammalia > Chiroptera > Craseonycteridae > Craseonycteris > Craseonycteris thonglongyai. Next base: position 6,340 of record PVKE010019611.1, on the reverse strand, counting down.
ACATTACAGGCCTTGGCCATTTTCTTTTTAATTGTTAAATTTATTGAGGTGACTGGTTGGTAAAAAAGAGGCCTTGTTCATTTTAAAGTGAAATAACATGAAATTATACGAGGGCTGCTCAGAAAAATAATCCAGCCATCAATGCCTCTCTTTCATATTACATGGCTGGATATCTTCTGGATAGCTCTCGTATATGAAATTATGTACTTTGCAAAATGATTTTTCTCTAGATTCTTTTTATTAGCAAGTTTTCTCAATATGTAATTACAATTTGGTTTACTTTTCAGCTGACATACAGTTTCTCAAGACTGTTGACTAAAGTAAAAGATGCAGATATAAGATCAAGAATAAAGCTCCCACTGGGGGTATGGGTGGGAAGTAACTGTGAGGGGCAGCCCTGAGTGCAGAAACCTTCTCCAAAGGTCTAAATCCAAAGTCCGGGGCAGCCAATTGCAAAGATGAGAAGCCCGTTACAGATGAGTCTTTCTGCAAATGTGGTGGCACATGGGTAATGGAACGCCTCAACAATAGGCCACACCCAATGCAAGAGGAGGAGGCGCTCCAAAATCCTGTTCCCCACAGATGACAACGCCAGCCTTTCTCTAAGGGTGCTGCCTCCCTGTTCCCTCTGTAGGTCTTCTGGGGATGGTGGCCCGCATGATGTATTCACAAGTCTTCCAGGCAACTGCCAGCGTGGGTCCAGAAGACTGGAGGCCAGATGCTTGGAATTATGGCTGGACCTTTTAGTAAGTGCTTACCACCTCCTGAACCTTTTGGTCCCTTCATTAGATTTGCTCCACTCAACTTAGATGCTTGCTCCATGTCCTTTGGCCTTCTCATCCCTCCCTAATCCCAGAAGCCTGTCAGTCAGAGGGCTGACCTAGCAGGCCACACCTACTCTCCCCCACCTTCTGAAGAGGTTCAGAGAGAATTCCTCGTTTGTTTTGTGAGGCTGCTGTCTAATCCATTTTCTCTGCTGGTACAGCTGTAGCAATTGCTTCTTTACCTAGTATGTTGCCCTTGAGAAGTGAGACTGATTCTGTATAGCTTATGGACATAATGCTCTATATTTTATACATTTTATGATTTGAGGTATTGGAGGACAGAGAAATGGACGATCAGCCTTGAAATTTGAATTGAATCCCACTCCTTTTGAACTGCTTACTCTTCTCCTATAATGAAGAGTAACTTCTTCCTACCTCCATTCTTATTTCAACAAACTGTGTTAGAAATAAAACTTCCTCTACCAGTCATTCTCTTAGCCCTTAAAAAGTAAGAGGTCAGCTATTTTACGTGTCTCTTAAAAAAAAAGAGAGAGAAGCAGCAACCATGACAAAACAAATACAGTCAAGGAAAACATCCCCTTTATTGATAGAGTTCCTCACTTTCTCCCTTGAGAAACATTCTCTTCACTGCATAGATGCCAACTTGGACTTCTATTCATTGTCTGGAGAAGTGCCAAGTACCTGAACAGTGCTGAAAAGATGCACTGCTGGGCCCGTTTCTCTGATAAAGGAGGCAATATGGAAACCCACATGTGTCTGTTATGAGAGCCTATCCCTTTCTCATGGTATATGTGCTTTTTGATTCAGGGATCTTTGGTCTATCCCACCAGCTGCCTTATCAGTTTAGCTCATTTTCCAGACCCATCGTTTCTCACCTTTTGTCTGTCTTCAAGCCATTCTTGGCATTCCAACTGCAAAGCTCAGGCTACAGAACTCCCCTCAGAAGCACTCCCAGCCTGAGTCTACTTAGTTTGTCAGAGGCAGCAGACAGCACCGCAAAGGACCAGCATGTGACCTGGCTTCTGCCGCCACTTGGCCCATGAAATTCCTCACTAACCTCACCCAGCTTCCTGTTTCCTGGGCTTCCCAGAAGCATGGGAGACTGAGGAGTTTGAATTTCCAAGTATTCAGGACTGTGTTTGATACAGTTTCCTGGTTTTCTTTTTATCTGTGTTGAATCCACCCAGCTTCTCTTAATCTCCAGCTTCAACTCTATCCATTATAAAGTCCCTTCAGCCAAGAACGGCATTGTTTTCATAAGGGGCAAATTCCACTAGTACAACCTATAATCCCTCCAGATTTGTAGTAAATGTTTCCCAAATGGCTCTCAAGAGACTCAACTTGGTGGCCCCTTAATACTGCTAAGCTAAAAACAAAGGAAGATGGAGGAGGGATGACTAAAGGAAAATCTCTGGCAGGGTGTGGGGTGGGGGGCAGGGGGGAGAAAGGTAATACATTGGACGGTGTCCATTGCATACAGCTGCAGGTCTATGGAATCTTGGGAGATTATACACGGTAACTGCAGCTTGAGAAAACAATAGTCAAAAAAAACCTGTGGGTGTATGAGTGTGTGGTGTGTTTATATGTAACAAATACAGAAAAGCACAGCACTGATGATTAATCAATTTGGTGAAAATGAATCCATCAAACTCGTAGTCTGACTTTAACACTACAGGAGTCTTTTATCACAAAACATGCAGAATGCACCCTCCGAAGACGGACAAAACAGTCCTGTGGCCCACACCACACACGTGCAGCATGGTGGGGGGCAGCACAGTCAGGCCCCCATGTCGCTAACAGGCATCAGCCTAGTTTACTGGTCGAAAAGGATCACAGCATTTTTCTTTCAAACTTGTGAGGACTCTTACTGTCCATTTTTTTTTTGTACGTCTGTCCCTAGCACGGCCTGGGTTTCCTTCACCTGTTGCATGGCGTCAGCTGTCACCACCTTCAACACATACACCAGGCTGGTGCTGGAGTTCAAGTGCAAGCACAGTAAAGGCTTCAAAGGAAATCTGAGTTGCCCGCCACATCACCACCAGTGCTTTCTCCAGCCGCAGTTGTGTGCGGCACCCCTGGGGGCGCCTCTCATCAGCTACCACCAGTACCACAATGAGCTCACCCATTCTGTCTCGGAAGAAGCTGACTTCTGCGCAGAGCTACACAAGGAATTCCCACGGGACACCAGCCAGGGGCTAAAGGAAGAGCTGGCGGGGTCGCCTATAGAGGAAGAACAGTGTTAGGGGCAGTGGGTTTGGAGGGCAGGCTGAGCCCAACTTCACATGTTATCAACACATGCTTATGCCAAAGTCTGTGTCTTGAGTGTTGTTTTTAGAGGTTAAGAGTAAGGGTACGTTAAAGGACAAGTCCCAAGGCATAGTGCCAGGGTGCCATTGCTCCCTGTCCCTTCACAGCTCAGTCTCTTTTCACCATCCCCCTTATCTCACATGTTCAGAAGTCCTCTCTCTCCTTTACTGATCACTTGTTATGTGCCGGGTTCCGGGGTAAACAAGGACAGTAAGAAGTAACGTGCAGTTCCTGCCCTTCAGGGCCTTATCTCTGGCCATCAGTCTGGGATTTGCTGAAACGGAGGTGGATGATTGTGGCTCAACTGTCCATGATGCACTCAAATTTCTTGGAAGTTACGGAGGGAAGATGAAGTCGCTTTGACATGTTTACCATGTCCTCCACACTGCCTATTACATGTCCACTATCCAAACTGTGGGTACCTGATCAAATTTAATTAAATATTACCTTATCTTAGAAGCCATTAGGAGACTGGCAGAGATAAGAAGGCTCCTTTCACATGCAGGGACAGGCCTACTTCCAGAAATTCCCACTATGGCTATTGAGACTGGACTATGGTTCTCCAGTGGGGAACCCCATGGGAGACCTCCCGTGAGAGCCAGGCTGCGGCATATACTGCTCTCCGGATCCCCACCTTCTCATCCATCCACTCGCCCCTTCTCCTTTCCCCAAGGGAAAACAAACCATCCTTGAGAACGAAGAATGAGAATGGCACACAAGTATGTTTTTATACATAGTATTTATTAATTCTGTAACGATTCACATTTAAATCGTGCTTCCTGACAATATACCAGCTGGCTCTTTAATATGGGCAATGAAGACAGCAATTCACATTCAAGGGGTTGGTATCACCATACCACACTAGAAGGGAGAGTAGAGACCCTCTGGGGGATGGGAAGGATGTATTCTAGGGTAGAGGGGAGGATCTGTAAGGGAAGGAAAGAGACTGGGAGGAAGAAGACCACTGCATTTGCAGAAGTCATTCCCGTTTCTAGGTAATTGTCATACTGGCTTTGCTGGCAATCCCATGCTGGGAACGGGGAAAGAAAGCAGCACTTCCTATCTCAGCTCTCTAGGTGTGTGGGTGCCTGAGGAAAAGGAAAGTGTAGGGACATAGTGGACAAGAAAACTGCACCCACACTGGTCAGATGAAGCTTCCTCAGTCTTCAGCTACCATTTACACCCTCTGTACTGGCTGTCAGAGGGAGGAGAAACCTAAAGCCTGTACTGTGTTTAGCGAAGAGATACAAACTTACCACAGCAAAATAATCTATGTTAAGTGAGTGTGCAAACACACCTTGAAAAATTAGGGACATTATGTTTTTCTAGCTTCCTATTACATATTCCTGAACTCATCCAGCACAAATAGTCTGCACAAAACAATCTGGACATCAGGAAAACAACTTTGAACTTTGCTCCTGCCTAAACCGGCTGCCTTCCCAGAAAGCCTCAACATGGTAGAGAACCAGGTTTAGGCCTAGACGGCTCAGCCCAGGCTGCAAGACCACCACCCAAATTTTAAGTATCAGTCACCTATAAATAAATTAGTCCTTAGAATGCTCTACTAGACCAAACTAGATCCTAGGCTCTTCTAGCCAGGTAGATTCAAACCCTAGAGTTGAATCTAGAATCATCCTCATACTCTTTATGTATCCTGTAATTATTTCCCCAAGTTTACAATAAGCCATGACCCACATGCCACAATTATTGAAACCATATTTGTTTTCACAAATTTGCTAAGGCAGGGGATGCCCAGAAACCTGGGAAGGCCAATCTGCAGGCCAGGCAACATGTTTGCTGGAACTACTGCTACCAACCTATGATGTCACAATGCCTAGATGGGGCCATTAATGTATATCCCTTTAATTCGTGATCCCTGATTTTGTGTAATCTCTAAATTTTCTGGAATCTCTTTATTTACACAAGCTAAAAAGACACAAGCTCAAGAAAAATGAGAACCTGAGTTGCACTCGGGGATGACCTATCAAAATTATTCAAGAAGAAAAGCAGTTCTCCGCCAGCTAACATAGGGTTTTCTGCTAAACAAACAGCGATTACCTAGAAGTTTAGGAGAGAACTTAATAGAAGTAATATACTTACATAGACAGGAGAATCACTGGAGAAAATTCTAAAGAACTTAACCAATTATAAAAGTTACAGTATTTACACAGGAATTTTTCTCAAAATACAGTGCTTCAAAGACTCTACAAGGAAGGAGCTATGCAAGGCAAAATGGTTGCATACTACACTCATGGAGCAAGAGGAAAAGTCCAGAAACAGCTTTGCTCTCATGCAAGCAAAGCAAAAATATCCCTGAATAAAAGAGCAAAAGAGAAGCAGTAAGGAGAACGCCCAGGAGATGCTAAGAAAGCAGCCGCAATGAAGCAGAGACGAGGCCATCTGCCTTAATGGTTCCTGACTTCTGACTTTCCTCTGAGTTTAGGACAGTATACACATAAGCACTTCTGAAGTGACTGCAGTAAACACGATTATGCCTGGCGAACAATCCAAACCACATAGTACCATACAGACCTTGTTAGAGGTGAGTCACTGAAACTATTTTTCTTTTGCTCCTCTTCTGATAGGAATGTGGTTATTTTTATGGTCACTAAATTATAGAGAGATGGAAAGTGTGAGAGGAGACGGGATACCTCATGTAAGGGCGAGATGAAAGCACTGGGATGGCTAACTCAGTCTCTTGCTGTCTGTCTTTCTCACAGCTGCTAAGGTTGGGAAGAAGCTGAAAAACAGGTGAGGAGAGAATAAGGACAGAAATCAGAGGCAGGCCATTTGGGAGCATCAAGATGACCAAGAAACTAGGTACCTGGGGCTTAGGTTCATATCTAGAAAATATTTTATCACAATGCTAGAAATACACAAGATAATGCAAAACAAAATGTTCCAGCGGAGAACTTCACTGGAATTTCCCAGCATGAGTTTATAAATTAGACATACAAAAAAATAAAACACAAGATTCACATTTCCAAATTATCCACACAGAGCGCCTAGAGGGGGTTAACGCAGGGATTGAAAAGGTAGGTAAAACTCAACCAAACGGCTCGTGCCGGTACCAAAGAACTCCAACTTGCCTCCAAAGTGCTTTGCGACAACCACGCAGAGGTGGGGAAACAAGGTCAAAGACGTCTTCCTTTTCCCCAAAGAACTGATTTTACACTTACAGGAAAGTCAGTATCCACTCTGTTCACTTCTTCTGAAACTTACCAGCTAGATCTAGGGGAAAAGGTGCA